>JALBZB010000514.1:0-24643 GCA_038050625.1 Pythium sp. MPC-2022a | reverse complement strand
TTATGTGTGCCACATAAAACCAAACTGCACATTTCTTTTCGGAACAGAGGAAGTATTGCTTAATATCTAGGGGAAATTCCAAAAGGTGACTCAAAATGGTTTGTTGTGCAAAAGGTGACTCAAATTGTTTCAAACACACCATCTGCGGGTTTAATTCAATGGATATTATTGACACAGTCTGATTTCAACTAATAGCACCGTTTCAGCCAATCAAGCACAACGCTGTTGTAGCTCAGTGGCAGAGCGCTGGTCCAAGAAACCGGAGGTCAATGGTTCAATCCCATCCAACAACATATATTCTGCTTGAATCCTTCTTCCACACAACATAGAACTGCGGAAGCGACCGTACCGTGTGAAGTGTGAGTCAGGCTGGCCGTCAGTACGCTAAGTCCAAATGGCAGGACCTCTTTCCGCGAAAGATTCGATATCCTTGATATCCACAATCTGCAACCGTAGCAGGCCTAAGCGTACAGAGGCTAGTCACATCACAGAAATTTCGTTTTGGCGCAATCGCCTGCATGCAATGTATTAAATCGAGCTATCGTGGTGGCTCTATTTGTGTCTACAAGTGGCTTTGTTGTGGCCATCTCTTTGTCCACACTGCTTGCACTGATAAACAGTTCTCGCTCGCAACTCGCCCCGAGATCAGATATGCCGTTTTCGTGGCCGCCCTGTTTGTGCGATCAGTGGAGGTGAGAGCAAGGTCGTATCCTTTGCAAGCACGTCTTCAGATGGCAGCCAAATCGACGCTAGGAAGCCCTTGTATGCAGTGATTGTGTAGCAGTCGCTCAACAGTGTCGCCACTTTGTCGAGATTGTCAGTTGCGTGCAGAGCACCAAGCAAATGTCTATACGGCAGACCGCACTGAGTCCAAGTCGGGTAAGGATAACTGGGAGGCGACATGCACACTTCTAAGTTGGACTTGAGAGAGGATGGCAGGTGCGAAACGTAGCAGACGTCTTGTGACGAGAACGAGACGGAATAGTTGGCGATGTGTTTGAGCTCGTTCTGCATCTTCGCGTCCGCTTTTGGTATAACAAATGGATTGTTCTGATCCCATTTCGCAGACTGGGCAATGCGCTTGTAACACTCGGCCATCAATATCTTGCTATACGCGCAGAAGTATTCGTATGGAAGAAACATGCGCGGCTTCAACCTCAGCGACTGGGCTTGCTCATTTTTCACAAAGTTTATCGTTCGCCAGCCGTGAAGCGGTATCGTCAAGTAGCGTGGGTAGAGTGCCCAACGCTCCGGCCTCATCGCCTTCAGGTGCTGGGCTGCGTTACAGTTCACTTCTTCGAGCTGGAGAATGCAGGTGTCGAACGTCGCATACGTCCGCGAGGCTTGAGCTCCCCACACAAGCGACTCCTGTGGCACGTGTAATTTCACCAACTTGTCTGCTCGCATGTTACATGCATCAAAAAGTGACATGTCCGAACAATGGTCAGAGTATGAAGTATCGATGCCGTGATTACTGATACGTACCGATGATGTGCCGAGTGCAGAAGTGCACGCAAACACTTAGCGTATCAGCAGCGGCCACGATGCCAGCATGCCTATCCGTGTAAACTGGAACGCTTGACAATTGGAAGCCTCTACTCATAAGCACTCCAAAGAACCACTTGTAGTTGCTGCTGCTCTTCACAGGGACTAACGTGACAGAAGCAATCTGGTTCTTCATGTTCCCGCCTCGACCGACGAGAACAAACTGAACGCCATTGTAGTTCCGATGCTTCATGTGCGCTGCGTCGACACCGGAAACCTCCTGCCCCTTCTCATACAGTCAAGGATCCAATACGATGATTGCCTTTCAAATCGTCCGCTCGAGTCTCGGTGAAGCTTCGTGTGCAGATTGGCATTGAGCCGCGACAGCTCCGCCAGGAAACTCGGCAGTAGTTGGATTGAGTCACGATCTTCCAAAAAACAGCTCGGACTTGATCTGTTCTCTGGTGTGTCCCAACATTGAGGTGTTGCACATCAGCCCATCCTGCAGCTTGAGCTGATCAGACAGGCTTCCCACATAGGCGAAGTTGTCTGCTGCGATAACCGATCTTACCACTGTGCTGGCTGCGCCTTGGCGCTGCGTTGGTCTTGGGGTATCAGTACAGGTGACATGCTCGAGACCGCATGTCGTCACGTGCCACGATGATTCCCTCTGCTTGTACTGTGTGCGTGATGCGCTGGCAAACCATGGACATGAAGAGCTACTCGTGCACCCAAACCTCCGATACGTACCGCCTTTTTTTTTGGTCACCACAGCTCGCTTTCCTTGCTTGAGTGCCGCGTCTTGAACAGCAGCAGTCATTTCCTTGCTTGTCAACCAGTTCTTCAACTTGAGGCCACGCAGCAGCGTTTCCGTCTCCATGGCGGCTTCAACTTTGGGTGTGACCTGTAGATGAATCTGACAACTCAGACATCACCAGGAAAAGAATAGGCCAAGTCTCGCTCTATTTTGGTCTGTTGTCTGTGTCAATAGTATCCATTGAATTAAAGCCGCGGGTGGTGTGTTTAAAACAATTTGAGTCACCTTTTGCACAACAAACTGTTTTGAGTCACCTTTTGGAATTTTCCCTTTGCTGCGTTGCATTGCAGCGATTGATTGATTGATTGACAGTCGAGCACTTTGTGATCAAAGAGCAACTTGTAGAACGATGTGGAACCGACAGCTGCGCGACGTCGTGTTCCGCGCGCACGTGGGCAACCTGCGCGTCTCGGGCGTCATGGCGCGCAACTCGGTAAAAGAAGCCGCGCGCCGCTGGGAACTGCCGCTGGCTGCGCGCGCCACGCAGCTCTGGGGCGAGTACATGGCGGGCACGGTGATGCTCAGCTCGTTCTACAAAGGTGACGAGCGCGTCAAGGTGGTGTTGCGCTCGCCGACGATCCAAGAGCTGTACGTCGAAGCCATGGCAGTTGGAGAGGTGCGATAGTAGCTGATTGAACGATCTGTGGTGTGTTATATGTGTGACTGATGGGCTGGGCTCAATCAATATGGCTTTACTAATGCCACACAGGTGCGGGGCAAAGCGATTCTGGCGAATGCAGACCTCAACGGACTCGAGGGCAGCAATGGTGAGTGATGTGTGCATGTGTGTGCTTCAATGCAATAGATCTGGTGTGTTCGGACTGGAAATGCGTTGTTTATACCCGGTTTGCGAATGATATTGCTTTGAATTCAAAAGAGCTCGGGCACATGCAGGTCTCCAAGATTTTGTACGGATCAGCAAAGCCGTACGAGACAACGATCCGCGCCACAGGCATCGCCGAAGCCGATTTTCAGACATTCTACAACGTCTCGGAGCAGGTCCCTACCGCCGTGCGCATCAGCAGCGACGTGAGCGACGACCACGCGCACTGCTGCGGCGTCACGATTCAGAAAATGCCCGACTCGGCGCCGCACAGTCAGTTCTACGAGCTTGACGACCTCCACTTTGACGAGAACCCATTGCTAGCCAGCTCCATGAATGAGAACAACGACCTGCTGGCGTATCTGAACAAATTGATCCCGGACGCGGATCTCTCGGAGAAGAACTGCACGAAGATCCCGCTGGACTTCTTCTGCCGGTGCTCTAAGAAGGGCTTCGCCGGCAGACTGAAGGAACTCGGTGCGAGTGAGTTGAGCAGCGTGATCCAGGGCTCGGACGACAAAGGCGTGGATCTGACGTGCCATTTCTGCAACGAAGTGTATCAGTTCCCGCTGGACGAGTTGAAGAGCATTGCCTCAGAGCTCGCAGCGACTGATCCTTCGGCTAGTGCGTAAGATAATGAGGAAAACCCGAAAGTGCTAAAATGGAATAAATAGACGACACAGGATGCACTTGGATCAAGCAGCTTTTGATGAACTTGACTTCTTTGCCTGAACAAATCTTGTGAATGACATGAGCCTTGCCCAATGTAGATCTGATTTCTTCGAAATGAATCGCAAGTGAATTAACAGATTTACCTTCCATTGAAGAATACAAGATGCAATGCAATGCACGAAGGAGAAAAAAAAGTTCCACGAAACATAGGAGCTGCCTCGTTCATCTGCCACCACTCTAGCCTTCCTGTCCAAACTCGGAGGTCCACTTCACGAAGCGCTTGAGCTCATCTGGAGCCACACTCGAGAGCGAGTGCTCCATCGACTTTTTGAAGTCGTTCTGCAACAAACAATTCACATGATACAGAGATTAGAAATCGCGAGTTGAAACACAATGCGGATAAATCAATTTCGTACCATTGAGATCATTGGTGGTCTCAGCTTCTCGTCCGAGAATCCGCGCTCAGGCAGATCAAAGAGTCGCATTCGCAGCGCTCCACATCGACGGCACGGCACTTTGCAGTCGGGGCAATTTCTTGGGCACGACGACAGCTTCATGTGACAGTAGGCGCATGGTGGGTCTTCTTCACATGGAGTCAGAAATTGTCCAGTTCTGTTAACATTTGCTTTGTCATCACACTGCAAGAAAAACAAATGAATAATTTAGTTGACTGACTGAAGAAATGAATCGATAGAATTGACACTCCACTTACTCGAGTGAAAAACTGCGCCTGCTGGCATTTTCGTAGCGGCTCCATCAGAGCTTCACGAACCAATACAGAGATATCCGAACCAGAGCACCTACAAACAGTGAAAAGCCACGCAAACCAGTTAGTCATGACTAGCTCAATCGCCAATTCCAGTTAGAACTCTTCACTTTGTTCGTACCCTTCAGTTTGCTCGGCAATCGCTGTAAAGTTATCATCCGTGAGCGCGTGCGGAGTGTCACCCAGGTGAATGTTGAGCATGACTTTGCGAGCATCCGCTTCTGGGAGTGGGATGTAAATACGTTTCTCGAAACTGCACCATATCCACATGTGTGAGATCCAAAAGTTCAACCAGCGCCAACCAGAGATAATTAGAAGAGCACGTACCGTCGTCGCATCGCTGGGTCTAATTCCCACGGCACGTTCGTCGCTCCGAGCACGAGAATACCGTCATGATTGTTGCCAACGCCCTGCATCTGCACCAGAAATTCGTTCTTTATTCTTCTCGTGGAGTCGCTCTCACCCTCCGATCGGTTCGAGCACAGAGAATCGATTTCATCAATGAAAATGATCGAGGGAGCTTTCTCGCGGGCCATTTCGAAAAGATTTTTGACGAGCCTGTTCACGAAATAGCACTATGTCAGCACAATTCGTCCTTTTCACCAACAACATTGCACATTGCGCAACGTACTTTTCGCTTTCACCCTGCCACTTGGACACGAGACTGGCCGACGATACGGCAAAGAAGGTCGAATCTGCCTCAGTTGCGACGGCCTTTGCCAGGTACGATTTACCGGTACCGGGAGGCTGTTGATCGAAACACAATTATCAGTGACCTCGTGCTTGGGATAATGGATGTAAGCCATGTAGTTTTACTCACTCCATACAGCAGGATTCCTTTCCACGGTCGTCGCTTTCCCGTGAACAACTGCGGGAATCGGGCTGGGAGGATGACAGCCTCCTTCAAGGCATCTTTCGCAGCGTCGAGACCGGCAACATCGTCCCATTTCACGTTCGGTTTCTCCGACACAACAGCAGCTACAAGCAGCAACACTCATACGAATGAGAACAATGACACGCAAGATGCGAGCATCATACAGTAGATACAAACATAGGTCGCGTACATGCTAAAGACCCACGAAGCTTCGTCGTCTCTGCATCATTTTCGTCTTCATCGCTTTTGTCTCCCCTGCATGCCAACATAACCGCACAATCCATCAGCTTTCATCGCTACATGCGAGCAACACGAGAACTTCAATGTAGTGCACTCGTACTTTTCCAGCTCGACTGTGCCGCCTGCAGCTACGGCCTTCACGTCGGTCTTCGACAGCATCGTGCGTAGCTGCTCGGCGCGCGTCATGTAGCCTTCCACGCGCTTCATGATGATCTCCTTGGACGTAGGGTTCTTCTCATCTGCACCAAAAACCACCATTGCGAATAACAAGTCAGAGAAAGAATCGTTCATGCAGTACTACAACAACAGGGAGAGAGAAGCTACAACGTACACTTGACGCCGACCATGAAGTGCTCGAGCGCTTTCTTGTAGAGCCGGAACGCCTCCTCGTAGTTCTTGTTGTTGTCCTCATTGATCGCGAGCGTCACGATCTCGATTGCCTGCGGGATGAACTTGTTCTCCATATTGACGCTCACACACACGCACGCGCACTTCCTTGTCTTTCGCTCACTTGCCTCTGCTTGCGCCTCTGCTTGCGCCTCTGCTTCTTCTTGCTCCTCTTGATAAGAAGAAGAGCGTGTGACTGACTGACTTTGCAAAAGCGCGCACCCAGATGGGAAGGAATAACGCGCGAGTTGTTCTGTCCTGTTGCCCACAGTACTGCAAAACCGTCATTCCGCACCTGGATTTTTGGGTTATGAAACTTCAACTTCACAACCCGAATTGCCGACTTTTGTGCCACCTTGACGCCCGCGCGCGCGCAGACATGGGTAGCAAGCACTCGAAGGACGGCGTGCACGCAGAGGTGGCGCGCATCCTGCCGCAGAATTGGCTCGAGCTCGAGCACCTGCACCTGCGCTTCCAGCAGGAGGCGCACCGCCGCGCGCGCTCCGACCCGCAGAGCCAGTTCTTCCTGTCGTTCCCGACCTTCCAAGCAATCCTCGCGCCGATCTGCGCGGCGACCGACACGGACAAGACGCAGCTCCTGACGATCTTCAATATTCTCGATCGCAGGCAGAAGCAGAAACTCGCGGTGGTGGACTTTTTCAGCGGTCTCGCGCTCGTCATCGAGGGCAAGAAGTCTGCCAAGTTTGAATGTATGTGACGCAGCACACATGGTACATGTATGGTTGGATGATGCACTAATTGCATGATCTTATGTGTTGACATCATGTTTGCTTTTCGTGCACTTGATGCTGCAGTTATCCTAGAACTACTGGACAATGACGGAGTGAAGACGCTGAACAAGTGCGAGCTGATGATGGTTCTCATGGCGGCAGTGAGAGGGCTGGCGATGTTCAAGCGATCGCCGGAAGTGCGCGAAGAGTTGATGAAGCCTTTAGCAAAGCGTATGATTCATTGCGTTATAAATATGATTTTCTGTACCTCCTGTTGTTTTATATACTAACTGTGTTGCTATTGTTATGCAAAGGTTTGCTTGGAGATTGCAAGGAGGTACTGCGACAACACGTGGTCGACAAGGCGATGGCGGATGCGGAAATCATCTTTTTCATGAACGACTTGGGATCTGTAAGTGTACTACCGGCAGCAGTTTTCATTCTATGCTGTTTTAGTAGTACCCGGCTACTAAATACAATATCGTTTGTATTTGAAGGCAAGTGCAACCACCACAGATGGGCTGCTTGCGCAACAAGCAAAACTGACCCAGACAATGGGGTACATCGACTTTCAGTTTGCGTGCGTCACTGTCATTGGTACGTACGTAGATCAACACTTTGGTTGTTTGACTATGTTACCACTCATGTTTGCATCTCAAGATCACTGTTGTAAACATATCGATTCGCTTGATATCATCAGATGACTGCAGCAAAGCGCATCCACATGCACCGATTCCTTCAATCAGCTCACCAGTTAGAACAAAGCAACTTACAAGCGTCGACGTGCTGATTAGAAAGCTACAGAATGCCGCATGCCCTTTCCAGAGCGATAAAGCACCAGGTGACAGTAACAGCGCGAGTGCCGATAACCAAGCTGTGGCAGCTGCCAAAGCCGTGGATATCAAAAAGCGCGTTGACGGACGGTGCATCCAGCGACTTATTGAGCGGATATCGGATGGAGGGCTGCAAATCAGCGCCACTGAGGTGAGGCTCGCGAGCAATTTCCAACTTTATCCCAATCAAAGAATGCACGCTCATAGCATTTATTCCATCTTGTCCAGGCAAATAAACAGGTCAATCGCATGACGAAAGATCAGCTCGGTCTTGTGAAGTGTGGGGAAATCATTCGTGTCATGAAACTTTGGTTGCGCGAAGTCAGGAAAGACAGTACAGCGTACTGGGAGACAATTGCAGACACGGGAATCCACTTTCTCAGATTCATCAAGCAAAAAATGAATCAGGCGTTACTGGTCTTAGACTCGAGTGCTCACACTATCAAGACCCTCCCAGAAGACATGAAGTTAGTCACAGAGCTGATCGGAAGCAACCAAGATGAGCACAACGCACGGTCAGAACACATCGATCACGAGCTTCACTACCAAATGAAATTTAAAATAGGCAAACCAAGTGTGCAGCAGAGCGATGCGACCAAATCAGCGGAGAATATCAAGTTCCGATTAGGATTCCACCCGTCAAGCGAAGACTCGAATCCTCTGCTTATCTCACAAGACCCACTGAGCAACTCGGATGCAATGAGCCTTGTCTTGGACTTCGGATTGAAACAGGACATTACTGGTAAGTGCGGCAGCGTGTTTGGTGGTACTTGTTCAACTCTGCATATTATTGACTATCTTTTTGCTGTCTAGATGAGGAAGCCATCGACTTCGTGTCTGCAGTGGAGAAGTATCTGGTCGACGAGCAAGTGTGGTGCCACTTCTCTCCGATTTGGATGTCATGCCAAGGCAATGTTTGTTCATGCAGTGATTTTCTCATGCGAATTGCTTTCTCATATTGCACTGCTTCTTTTAACGTAGTCACGATGGGAACCACAATTCGACCGATTGGGATTTTCCCGCCGTCCATCAAGTACCTTCGCGTGTGCTTGGTTTTTAACGAAGACTTCTTCCCCAATTTTCAGGTTAGAAGTTTCATCCATTTTACTGTGCTGTGTATTTGCTCCCCTTTTTTTAAACCAGAGCCGTTTTCATTCTACAGGAACAAAATGGGATCGAAATCAGCTCTATCATTCGCAGCTTGTTCATTCTTGGGGAACTGGAGAAATCTGCGCAGGAATACGTCGAGGAGTGGTTGGATACTGCGTTCAAAGTCAGCAGCTTGGTGAAAAAAGAAAATCGCGAAGGTATTCTGAAGCAAGTCTTCATGTCATTCGACGCCGATAGCGACGGCGTCCTCGATCTCCAGGTGAGTAGCAGCAAATGAAAGAACAGCAACATTGTATGACTCTGTGCATCATTCTAATATCGATGTCCGTAGGAATTCAACAATCTCCAGCAAGCCCTCAAAAAGAGTGCAATTGACGAAGCAGGCTTCCAAGAAATATTTTCTGGTTCGCAAGCGTTATCGTTCAAGCAGTTTGTGGCATGTTATGACCAGTGTAGCGCAGCTGATCTCGCCGACTTCGTGCAGCGTCTTGGCTTGGGTACGTAGTACGTAGTTCAGTAGAGTTTGTCTTGTGCTTTCTCCCTTGAACATTTCTTCTAATTGATTTCTGTGCAGGATCCATCAATGAGTCCGTCAAAGGCACAATCACTTTAACTGGAGTGTTGTTTGAGCCAAATTTACGGACGGTCGAGCATCTGTTGAGTCCGTTGCGTTGGAGAGACTTGATCTTGAAGAAGTTGCTGTTTTTCTGTCGGTCTGTCAACGACCTCAGCTACGACTTGCAGTTTCCAACCTTGCTTTCGTTCTTCAGATACTTCCGAGTGAGCGAGAAATACCTCGAGTTCCTGGTAGATCCAGCTCTCCCTGCTCAAAAGCTCCAGTTATTCCAAGAACTGCTGAGCCCAGCGCATGCTGAGCATGAAAAAGACAGAGTTTGTCGGAGTGTGTTTTGTTCTGCTGAAGAGGAAGTCGCTAAAACTCCCCAACAACTCGAGTTTGAAGATCTCAGCCGTGGAATATCAGCTGGGAGCAGTGCGAAGCGAGCCAAAGTGCTCCTCAAGTTTCTTGATGCTGCCGTGTTTGCCAAAAGCAGCATCGAGACGCTCGAGCTGGTCGAGGTGCGCTGTGAAATGTTCCGAGTCGTGTGTGAGTTTGAAAACCTGCGAGTTGTCTCAGTAGAAAACTGGAGTGGAACACAGTGACAGCTGTGAGATGATTGCCAACTTTTAGCGAAGATGGACAACTATAAATACTCAATGTATGACGTCGGGTTGCAATTATAAGCGCATGGAGCGAGTGTGATTCAATGCTTGCGTGGATGAGTGGCAGATGACAAAACCAAAGATGCGCTGTTCAACAGCTTAAAAGGACGATGCAAGCGCCATCCAATAGCGATGCTGTTGTCTTCAAGGATGCAGCAGTCAAGCAGATATTCGACGACGCTCTTCGAGATCGACATGATGGCAGATACCGCGACGCAGTCCTTGGGTTTGAGAAGGCGATCGAGGTGAGCGCAGTCAGTGTGCTGATGACCACCATTCAATGGTGATCTACTCCTTTTATCGCTGATTGTGGCTCAACTTTTTGATTTCTACTGCTAGATCGAAGATTCTGAAGTGATATGGAGCGAGTTGGCAATCACGCAGTTCCAACACTGGCAGAGCTATGCCACATCACTACACAAAGTGGGTATCTTGGCTATGTCCCTTCATCCGAAGACCGAAGTTCAAACACTGCTCTCATCTTCTCTCCTCCAGGTATGCGGTGTGTTTTCGATGCCATGCGAACTGAATGAGATGACACTGAAGAAACCTTTTTTGTGATATCTGATTTTCATCTGCAGGAGGCATACAACACTTTCATCATCGCGATGGAATATCCGGTGAACAAGAAAAGCCCGGTCCTTCTACTTAAGCTCGCCCAGCTCTACATCGAGTATGCTGCGTATCGTGGCGCTCTGTCTGTGTGCACGCTGCTGGTGGAAGGGTACACACATTTCAAGCAGATCAACGAAACCATCTTCATGTCAGCCGTGACAGCAAAAGCGCTGGGGAAACATCGAGAGAGTGCGCAGTATTTCCAGTACCTGGTGGACAAACCACCGCACCAACTGAGCGCGTATCAGCTGCACTTACTTGCTGCACGAGAGTTAGAAATGGTGTCTGGCATGCAGGACTACATGCGAGAATCCTGTACGCAGGCTTACAAAGCCATGGTCGCACTCGCGCCTGTCACGGTGTCGGAGAAGAACGCGCACGAGATCTACAACAAGTCGAGAAAGAACGAAAACTTGCGAATCCAGCTCTGGTATCAAGACGACACTCTGTGGTTCGACCTGGCGAAGAAAGTGTCCGTACTCAACTTCCCACTGCTGGTGATTTCGGCGCTCGATGTGGTGCGTCAGCGAGGTGGAGCCTTTCCGATCGAAATGGTGATTCTCGAAGGCGTTTCCTTCTACCGTACGGGCAACTTGGAAGCAGCTGAGAGCTCCCTCACTCAGGCGATTCAACTAGACTATTACTCAAAGCTGGTACGCTTTCTGCTTCAGAGCTGGAGCGAGGATTGGAAGCGTCAATTCACATTGGAGATCGAGAGCGCCGCCAGAATCCAGAGGTTCTCTCGAAGCTGCTCCCGCAGAGTAAAATGGCGGCAGGTGATGCTGCTGCTGGTTGCAGCGAACCAAAACGCCATGGCTTGTGTGATTCAGTGTGCATGGCGAAGCTTTTTGGCTTGGAGCGAACTGAGCAGGCTGAGAGTGAAGCGCCGAGAGAGAGAGCAAGGTGAAAATGCAGAAATGGCCAAGTATGACGAGCTGCTGATCATGAAACGATTGAACGCTGTAGCAAAGAAGATCCAGAGTCTGCATAAGATCTTTATCGCAAAACGTGAGCGCAAAATTCGAGAAGCCTTGCGCGAGCGCCACACGGCAATCCTGAGCAATTTCACCATGCATCGCGCTACGATGGGAAGGAAACACGTCTTGAAAATGTGGGCATTCTACGTGCAGATTCAGAAACGAGAACGCGTTGACGCTGCGAGTGTCATCCAGAGATGTGCTCGAGCATACACCAGCCGCAAGATTTACAAGCGCCTGCTGAAGAGGAAGCAAAACCAAGAGAAGATCATCGAGCTGTGCATCGGAAAGAAGTCGACAAGTTTCAAAAGGGTTGTGTTGAACGAGTGGAAGACTGCTATAGCCGATATCCGACACGCAAAAGCCACCGCAGTAACCAAAATCCAGAGTTTCTATCGTGCGTGTGTGGCTCGCCGGAAGTACAAAGCAGCACTACGGCGGCATAAAATCACTCTGGAGCTGATAAACCGGGTGCTTTTCGACCGGAGCCATCGTCTCATGCTCGCAACTTGGACGATGCTGTCATCAAATGCAGTCTGGCACCGCATGCAGAAGCGCAGCAGTGCGATTCTCATCCAGAAGCGAGTGCGCGGCATGCGTGGAAGAAGAATCGGCAAGGCTATGCGCTTTCGAAGGCGTCGCGTGGAGGCAGCAGTTCGAGCGATGCAAACGAAAAGTGTGAAGCAGATGCTTACGTTGGTCTTTTACTCTCTGCAGCGGAACGTGGAAATGAACTTTGAAGAGCGAGACTCTAGCGCAATCTCGATTCAGCGAATGTATCGCGGATTTCGAGCGAGAAAGCACGTGCGCATCATACGAGAGTGTGAAAAAATGCTCGGCTCCCCAGACCTGACTCTGAAGGCAAAGCCTCGAGCGTATGTCTTGCGCCTTTGCTTTCTAATCCTCGCCCAATTACCAGAGCAAGAAGCCAACGAGCGCACGCACGCAGCCTCAAGGATCCAGATTTCGTGGCGACTGTGGTGCAAACGGAGAAAGCTGCGAGCTGCACTGGCGAAGATTATGAAGAGGAAAGCTATCCTGATGCGTCTTCAAACCACTTTCAAAACCCTCGCGAGGGTGTTCTTCTACGAGATCAAGAAACGAATCCAAGCACGAAAATGGCGCCAGAATCGAGCAGCGCGAACGATCCAACGTGCCCTGCGTTTATGGCTCACTCGGAGAAGGTACGTGCGAGTTCTGGAGAAGAAAGCCGAGTCCCATCAGCGAGCACAGCAGCTGGAGCACCAAAAGCGACATATCTGGCTGCTGAATGTACTGCGAGCATGGCGCAAAGCACTTGCCGATGAGAAGCAGCAGAGCCACCAGGCAGCAGCAAAGATCCAGCGGATGTTTAGGGCGAAGATCGCGCAGCGTCAGGCATCCAAAGTGGTCGCGAAGAAAGCTGCTCAGGCTCGACTACTAGCGTCTGTGAGTCAAAAACCACTGGAGAGGTGCTTTCGGAAGTGGGAGTCGCTGTTGATTGAGAAATGCACACTGGGCGTACGGAGCGCATTGAAGAGTCCCATGTACTTCGATGACAAGCGCAGACTGGCGTCGAAAGCCGAGAGTAGGGGGTCCTCAAACGCAAGAGACTCACGCACACTGGAACAGGTATGTGATTTCATGTACTCGTTATTGATCCGTACTTTTACTGACATCACTCACATGCATATTTTTAGCGAGCCGAAGTGCCGTCCTTGCTGTTCTACACGTTACTGAATCGAGTTCGCACAAGCGGGATTTGTCAGCTCTCTTACGGACTCTCGTTCAATGAATTGCAGCTGCGCCAGCTTTTTGAGCTCTCGTCCAGCGTTATCTGCGACGGTGGCGGAAGCAACGCTCCGGGTCATCTGATCGAGCAGGTGATCGACGGCATGCACAGTAGCGGCAGATGTCCCATCCAAAAGCTGATCTTCTACAACGCGTCACTGGACGTCGCGCACGCCGCGAAGCTGAGCCATCTCCTGAATCCTCCGAGCTCCTGCGTCGTCTCACTGGTGCTTGGCAACATCTCTCTTCGCGTCAGTGCACTCGTTGCGCTCGCAGGCGCTCTTTGCCACGGGTACAGCAAACTGGAGCAGCTCGTTCTCGAGGGCTGCGACATCGGCAGTGTCGGCGCTTCAGCGCTCTTCGAAGCCCTGGGCCACAACAATTGTCTGTGGAAACTGGATCTCAGCAGGAATCATATCTCCGACAGCGTTTGCAGCGCACTCGGTCAAGCAATACTCGTCAACGGACGATTGACGGTGGGTTTGCTGCATCACGATCTCAACCGGTATTTTTCCAGGAGGAGTACTGATATGAAGTCTGATGTGCTTGACAATTCATCCATTCATCCAGGTGCTCTGCTTGAACGAGAACGAGCTGAGCGACCGCGGCGTGCTGGGCTTCCTCACGCCGGCACTCCAGGTCGCGGGCGGCACTTCGCGGCTGCAGCAGCTGGGGATGCGCCAGAACGCGCGTATCTCTCCGCTGGGACGAGCGGCGCTGCAACAAGCCGCCACGCACTTCAACGGCGTGCGCACCACCACCAGTAATGCTGCCCAGAGTGATGGTCGCAGCTCACCCACTACGCCGCTGTCCATCACCTTTGGCATTATCTGATTGGCCGAAAAAACATTTTGAGCGCTCTGATTGGCTGATACCTCCTCGGCTGTTTGACTGGACCGGCATCCACTCGCAAGTCGAAGTTGTGGAAACCCACACGAAACGGAAAAGCAGCGCCATCGCGCCGCCAGTTCATTTCCGATTCGCTCTCCGAGTCTGAACATCCGACCCACCCACCCAGCTCAGCTCCATCAGCTCATCGCCTCGCAGCCATGTCGGACTCCCCTGTGACCAACCGCGCGCAAGTGGCGATCCTGGACTTTGGCTCGCAGTACAGCCACCTCATCGCGCGTCGTGTGCGTGGTACGTCAAGCGACGTATGGGCGTATTGCTGCCATTTTTAGCCACACCTATGCAATGATGCTGACGTTTTGATTTGTTTTCCTGCTGTGGTGATACAGAACTGCACGTGTTCTGCGAGCTCTACTCGTGTCTCGTGGACGTCGAGGAGCTCAAGAAGCACAAGCTCACGGGCATCATCCTCTCGGGCGGACCGAACTCGGTCTACGACGAAGCCGCTCCGCACGTCCAGGCTGGCGTCTGGAAGCTCATTGAAGAGCTCAAGCTCCCTGTGCTCGGTATGTATGCTACTGCTGTTTTTTTTTCTTCTGATATATTGGCTGTCTCGTCTATGGTGTTACAATCAGAAATGCTGACTTGGCCATTTGTTTCTTTGAACCATGAAAAGGTATCTGCTACGGTCTCCAGGAGCTGGCGTTCACCAACAACGGTACGGTTGCGCCATGCGAGCACCGTGAGTACGGCAAGGCGATCGTCACCAAGAACGGCAACGCGCACGGTGGTCTCTTTGACGGTCTCCCAGACGAGTTCCAGATGTGGATGAGCCACGGCGACAAGCTCACCTCGTGCCCAACGGGCTTCATGGACATCGCGACCTCGGAGAACTCGCAGCACGCGGCCATCGTGAACGTGGAGAAGAAGTTCTACGGCATCCAGTTCCACCCAGAAGTGACGCACTCGCCGCTCGGCAAGAACATCTTGAAGAACTTCGTCGTCAACATCTGTGGCTCGCCAACCGACTGGGACATGAAGAACATCGCGGATGCCTTCATCGAAGAAGTGCGCGTCCGCGTTGGTCCACACGGCCACGTGATCGGTGCTGTCAGCGGTGGTGTCGACTCATCCGTCGCTGCCGTGCTCCTACAGCGCGCTCTTGGCGACCGCTTCCACGCTGTCCTAATTGACAACGGTCTTCTTCGTCAGAACGAAGCCACTGAAGTTGTTGAGCGCCTGCAGAAGAAGCTCAACATCAACTTGAAGTGCATTGACGCCTCGGAGCGTTTCCTCACCGCGCTCAAGGGTGTCACCGAGCCAGAGACGAAGCGAAAGACCATCGGCAACCTCTTCATTGACTTGTTCCAGGAGGAGGCGGAGCGCATCGGTCACCCAGTGGACTACTTGCTTCAGGGCACTTTGTACCCGGATGTGATCGAGAGTATCTCGTACAAGGGACCATCTGCGACCATCAAGACCCACCACAACGTCGGTGGTCTGCCAGAAAAGATGCACTTGAAGCTGATCGAGCCTCTGCGTGAGCTGTTCAAGGATGAAGTGCGTGAGCTCGGTATGGCGTTGGGCATCGACGAGGAGAGTGTGTGGCGCCACCCATTCCCAGGTCCGGGTCTCGCGATCCGTGTGCTAGGAGAGATCAGCCAGGAGGCCCTCGAGACGCTTCGTCAGGCCGACACGATCTTCCTTGAAGAGCTCCGCAAGAGCGGACACTACAAGACCACGGGCCAGGCGTTCTGCGTGCTGCTCCCTGTCAAGTCTGTCGGTGTCATGGGCGACGGCCGCACGTACGAGAAGGTGGTCGCCATCCGCGCGGTCAGTACCTCAGACTATATGACCGCCGACTGGTACCACATGCCATACGAAGTGCTGGGCCGCATGTCAAACCGCATCATCAATGAAGTGCGTGGCGTGAACCGTGTGGTGTACGACATCTCGTCGAAGCCTCCAGCCACCATCGAATGGGAATAGACTCACAAAGGAGGGATACAAGACCTGAAGACCGAGAGAGAGAACAAAGGGAGAAGAGAGAGTACATTGAGTCTAGGACAGACTTTCATATATAAAATATAGCGAGCATGGGCACTGCTGGTGCTGCGTGTGGTAACTGACGGCGTTTTCTGACTGGCATCAAGCGTGGGCACTGAGAACCCATGCCCATTTGATCCCAGCCAGAGAGCGCGCACGAGTCAGTACCCACATTCGCAGCTTGCAGCAAGGTCCAATGTTCGCGCTAGATAACAAGTTGCAATCATGTAAATTATCAATTTCGCGTTGACTTGGTCAAGTTGGCAAGGTGATGAACAAATTTTGTCGAGGCTTCTCGTCAACCTGTCAACGAGTACCATTTCCGTAAACTCTATGGTACTGGTGTTGAGTTTCAGAAATGGACTCGGGGGAAATGTCATTGCTGAGCTTTTCGAAGACCGTAGAGCTCAAGCGAGTTACTTCTCTTGGATTCTCTCCTTGGACAGAGAAGTTGGGTATCTTTGATCTCTGCCGTAAAAGTTTGCCTCCTCACTTTCGTGTTCTGACTGATAGGATCCACCGATGCGATACAAACCGATTCGACGAAGAGTTGGGGCGAGAGAGATCCAGCCTGGCGAATGGCGAGTAATGAGTGAGCGGTCTTTGGTCGAAGTCAAATGGAAATGAGAGGGAGAGAGACTGAATTGAAGTGTACGAATTAGTATTGGGGGAGCTCCATTTGAACCAACCATGACAAGGTTGCGAGAGAAAAAACGAGCAGAGGTGGACTCAAGAGAAATTTTTTAAGAGTACTGCGACGGACATTCAAAGGGCAGCACCCCACCCACGTTGTGGTACAAGAAGGCACTCGTTTCTCTTCAAAATCGCGTATCAGACGGCTCTCTCTCATCTGGGCGGCCACATTGTATCACACTGGCAAGCTCGCAGTATTATATTCCATGAAGCCGCTCTGATTATCTACAGTTTTCACTCCCGCTGCCTGTTTTTGTTACTTGACGCTCGCTTCGTGTCTTGTAAGTTCTCAGTACCGTGTTGCCTTGGTCAAATCGATCCGATGATTACATTTGTCCACGCATGCGATCAAATCTGTCGTGTGGATTAATTTGTGACAAGCTTAGGAAAGCCCAACCTGACACACTGCCGTGAGCTTCGTCAATCATTACATAAACTCAAGGGAAAAAAGAAGTAGTTATGTCTTGAGCAGCATCTCGAACCCACTCATACTCAGCAGCACGCGCTTCCCCCACTCACTCATTCACTCACTATCTACAGCGCCTTTCGGTGCAGGATCGATGCGCCGTACTCCTCGTACTCGCTCTTTGTGATCCACATGTTCTTGAATGTTGCGAGCGACGCAAGGATGGAGCCGCCGATCCACGTTGAGTAGAGACGCGTGGGCGGCGCCGAGATGCGGATCTTGATGTCCTTTGGCGCTTTCTTGCGCACTTCTGCCAGCAGCCGGTCGCCGAAGCCTGGGAACATGGTGGAGCCGCCCGACAGAATGATCTGCGAGAAGAGCGTCTTGCGCAAGTCCATGTCTGACTTCATGATCGCCTGGACGAGGCACTCGTGGACGCCTGATGGAGGATAGGATAGAGGTGAATACTAGTTAGACGATTGCTCCGCTCAATTGGATGAACGACTTCATGTACCGTACCTCCGCCCTCCGAGCCGATAATTTCAGGACGGAAGAGCACCTCTGGCGCACGGAATTTCTCAGCGCCAATCTGCAATTGCAGCACACACACGTGCAATACAATGTTAGGTTCACAGTCAGCACATCATACAGACAGATATTCCATTGTAGATCGCAGATATGCGCACATTCAGCAAGGTGCCGTCTGGTAAATAGTACGCGGACGAGTCGTCTGCTGGCGCCGTCGCATTCTTCGACTTGGAGCTCAGCATATCCTTCACAGCAATCGCCGACTTCTCTGCCTCCAGCTGCTCTTCTTTCGCCGGGTTGAACGCCACGTAACAGAGCTTTTCCTTGATTTCGCGCACGATCTCGCGCTCCGCCGACGTCTGGAAGTTGTAGCCCGCGCGGCGAAGCAGCAGCTGCAGGTGCGCTGTCACATCACGCCCCGCGATGTCCAAGCGCGTGATCGCGTGCGGCAGCGTGAAGGACTCGTACACGGGCACGACGTGGCAGACGCCGTCGCCGACATCGAGCACCACGCCCGTGGTCCTTCCCGACGCGTAGAGACTGAGCACTGCCTGTGGGGACACAAAGAGCGACGGCACGTTGAACGCCTCAAAGAACACTTCGCCGGCGCGCTGGCGGTTCTGCACGGGGTTGAGCGGCGCCTCGGTGAGCAGCACCGGGTGGTCCTCGCTCTGTACGTTGAGCATGTCCTTGGAGTAGACGTGCTGCCATATCCGGTGCATGCTGTTCCAGTCCGTGACGACGCCGTGCTCCATGGCGTACTGGATCTTGAAGAGTCCGCGGTGGTGCTGCACGCGGTTGCCCACGAACGTGTCGCCACCCTCGTACGCGCCGCCGGGCATCATGCGCGTGTGCTTCGTCTGTCCCACGAACGACGGGAACACCACCTGCGGTGTCTCTCCGCCCGCGAAGCCCGCCTTCATGAGCCCGCTGCCGTTGTCGATCACCAGCGGCTGGTTGCCCAGCACCGCGCTCGCCATGCTGAAGTGCTTATAGGAATTGATCGATAGCTGCTTGTCTGTGTGTGAGATTGCTATCTTGCAATTGCTGCTGTTGAGAATGAGAATGCAGGCAGCTTCAAAGCAACAACAGCACAGAGAGGGGGGATTGGCAAAGGCGCTGAATATAGTGTTTCTGGGAGATCTCATTGGTTGAAAATAGTTTCGAGATATTCTATTGGCCAATATGTGCAGGCAATACCTGTAACAATTGATGACTATGTCGTTATAAGAGGTAGATCATCATTTTTTGAAGGACCTTCTTAATCAACATTTCAATCAGCAAATGCGATCGAAACAATTATAAAAGAGTATTTATAGTGTGCAACATCTTTGCAATGTTCACACAGAACTGTGCACCATTCACACTTCATTATTTTACACAGGTATGGAATTTACATACTACCTTCAAGTCAAAATTCCACATCCCTTAGCCAAATAAGCCAAATGTACCGAGTGGGGAGGATGGATCCCGCTTTGCTCACTCGCTCACACAATTTAGAGCCAAAGCAAGGCAAGGAAGGACACCTCAAGACAGGTCACGCCCCCCATGTCCTCTACGACGGAGCTCCCGGCGCTCGAGCGCGAGGTGCTGCGGCTGTTGAGCGAACTGCCCACGAGCGACTCCAACGCCGACCAACTGGCACTCTTCCAGCGCGTGCAGGAGCTCGTCTTCCACCGCGACCCGACGGGCGATGCGCACGCGCTGCTGCACGCCGCGGCGCCGTTTGTCTCCACGCTCGCGCAGCACCAGAACGCCGCGCTCGTAGCTGCGCTGCTGCAGTTTTTGTCGCAGGCGACGAGACGCAGCGCGCTCTTCCTGCGCGAGCTCTACGACGTCACCAACACGCTGCTCATGCTCAGCTTCTCGACCGAGAAGAACGTGATGAGCGCGATCCAGTTGGCGCTCGCGAGTCTCTCGCAGGCGTTCCAGTTTGTGAACGAAAGTAATTATGGCGGTGCGTCACTAGACCACAAGCGTGCGCTCTGGGCAGCGGTGATTGCGAGCCTCGAGCACATGGTGGAGATCGTGGCGACGACCCCGCTGCTGCCGATCGGCAGTGCAGACTCGAACAACAACCGCAGCGCGCTCGTGTGGCTGCGCGCGTGGAAGTATCTTGAGTGCGCTGCGCTGCTGCTCACAACTGCGAAGGATGCGGCCATGTACCGCGACCCTGCGCGCTCGAATGTGCAGCCAGACGAGATCACGATCGACCGCATCGTGGCGGCGCCGGATCACCCCGTGCTCGACAAGCTCGCGCTCGAGACGCTCGGTCTGACCATCACCAAGAGCCTCTGCGAGCGAATCGGACGGACAGTGGAGACCGGTGGCGCCATGCTGCAGCCGCTGGGCAGACGCGAAATGTGCGTCGCCGTCAACTCGGTGTCGCTCATCGCGGCGCTGAGACCGCATCTGATGCCGACGATTCTCTCGAGCCTCGTAGCGTTCCACAATGAGAACTTGCCAGGGAGCACCGACGGTGTCGTCCAAGCGACGCTAAAGGCGAATCTGATCAAATTACTGAGCCACCCAGCTGCTCAGGCGTTTGCAGACGAAGTCACCGAGTGTCTGATCTCGCTCGGTGCCTCGGAGCGCGCGTTCCGAGCCATTAGTAAGAGCAAAGTGCCTCGCCGCAAGTACGTGTCTGCGCCGTCCGAGGCGTCACTGCGCAAGGCGCGTATCGGCAAGCGCTCGGCGCAGTCCATTGCAGAGAAAGTGGAGAACGACACATACAAACGCCATCGCATCGGCGAAAGTGGCGGTGGCAACGGTAGTAGTTACAATGTCAGCACAGGCTCAGGCTCAGTAGCAAGAGCAAGATCAGCAGATGCAAGTTCATTATCATCGTCTACGCAACAGCAGCAAGTCACGCACGAAGGGATCGTGAATATGGCGTCGTCTGCCGTGGTGAACCTCGTGCTTGAGAGCTTCACGTCGGAGCTGCCAGGTCCCCCTCCACCAAACCTAAAGCTGGAGCTGACGCCGAGCGAACTGAAGGCGCGAATGCTTGCCCTCCTTGGAAAGATCGCGACTCCATCCTCGTCGCTGGCGATCGAGAATAGCAACAAGCGCATGCGCGATCCCCGCCGTCGACGCGACCCGCGTGTAGCGAACCAGGAGCAGCCGTCGCTCGTGCAGATCTTTGATGGCGACGTCGTGGACGAGGTGAGCGACTGGATCTCCAAGAACGCGTCGTCGATCGCCGAGCCGCTCATCTCGGTCTCGGAAGACAACGTCGTGCAGGTGTATCTGAAGCCCGCGACTGCCGTCTGGTGTCGCGAGATGGCGGTCGCTGCGCTGTCGCGCATCCTGGAGAACGAGTACGGCGTGAGCATCCGCGGCGACGAAAAGCTGCGCGAGAGCGTGTTGTGCCGCCTGGCGTCCAGTCCGTGGCTGTTGTTGACCGACGACAAGAACAACCAGATCGACTCGACGCGTCCAGATGCGAAGATCCCAGCGGTGTACCAGTCAATCCTGGACTTCGTGTTGGAGGACTTCTCGGTGCGCTCAACGCTCGCGATGGCGCTGCTGTACCACGAGTACACGCGCTTCACTGGCGGTCAACTCTCTGCTGCTGGCGCTTCTACCATAAGTGCGGCTCCAGAGACATCGAACGTGGCGCCACCAACGGATGCGATCTATAGGAAGACCATCGCGTACTTTTTCAGCTCACTCGTCAAGAAGATGGATCTGTCGTCGGCCGCGGACAAGAAGCTCTTTGGCGCGCTCATCGCACAGCTGCCGCGCGTGACGACCGAGATTCTGGCGGTTTTGGGCACGCTCTTTGACAAGAAGAACGGCGTCGTGCTGGGCATCACGTCGCTGCGAGACCTGATCAAGGAGCGCGCGGTGTGCCAGACACCCGCGCTCCGGATATTGCTGCGCTACACGTGTCACGAAGAGGAAATGACGCGCAACTCGTCCATTCGCTGTGTGGCAAATCAGCTGTATAGCCTCGAGGTGCTGAAAGAACCGGTTGAGCATTTCGCGATCCGTTTGGTGAGGTCTCTTGGGGGAGAAGCCTTGCAGCAGAGTGGGAGTGATGGTGGTGATAATGTCGCAGGAGAGGAAGCTGCGCGTGATGCTACTGCTGACGATGTCAGCATGGAGGACGCCACTGCTGCTCCTGTGCCTAATGATGAATCAGAATCAAAAGTATTCGACAGTCAAACAACGAAGCGTAAGTGGATGCAGAGCCAGATTCGTGCCATGCAGCTGTCTGATAAGGTGCTCGAGACGGAGCTGCTCACGTTCGCGACACTGCGCCAGGGAGAGATTCTGCTCTCCAAGCCGCTCGAGACCGAGCAGGAGACCCTGCGCCGCATCGAATTGTACCTGGCGCTGTGCGCGAAGAAGCCATCGCTGCTAGTGCACGTGGTAGCGACGTACGCGCACGCGTCAGACAGTGTGCGCCAGGTGATCTTCCACGCGATCGAGAAGCTGATCAAGCACTTGAAGCAACGCGGGACCGTGAACGTCGTGGCGCAGCTGCACGGCTTTGAGCCGAACGCGCTTGGGTTCGTCTGCCACGTGATCCAAATCCTGTCTGTGCGTGGCGCGCGGCCGAACGAGGAGAGCGCGGCGACGGAGGAGCTCGTACAGCATGTGTTGGCGCTCTACCACGCACACGAGCACGTGCCCGACGCTATCTCTGTTTTGATACCGATCCTCCCGAGCATCCGCGCCGACGTGCTGTTCCCGTTGCTGCCGCAGCTGCTCTCATTGCCACCGGCGCGCTTGTCCGTGGCGATCACGCGTTTGCTGGAGGCGATGCCGCCGCAGGTGGTAGCGCCGATCGACCTGCTCGTCGCGCTCCACCACGTGGATCTCAAGAGCGAGCCAACGATGCAGAAGAAGGTGATCAGCGCGATCAACTTTTGCGTGGAGCACCGCCACGCGTTCCCGTCGGACGTACTGCTGCACGTCTGCCGCGTGCTCGTACAGGATGACAGGATCTCCAAGCTGGCGTTGCGCACGCTCATCCTGAGCGTCACGGCGTACCCAAACTTACAACAGGACATGACGGCGCTGCTCGAGATCCTCGTGTCGCGTCGTGTGTGGGAGATGGAGGACGCGCTCTGGAAGGGCTTCGTCAAGTGCTCGGCACTGATTCAGCCGGCGTCGTTCCCGTTGCTGCTCCAGCGACTGCCTATGCCGCAGCTGCGCGGCGTGCTGGAGGATGAACCAGAGTTGCGCAAGCTGCTCCACCAGTTTGCAAACTCACCGGACGCACCAACGATTCTGAATCTGTCTCCAGAGGTGCGTGAACTTCTTGCGGTGGGTGGTGGAGATGAAGAGAATGGACAGACGTCTGCTGTGGGTGTCCAAGTGAAGCAGGAAGAAGAGTTTGAAGAACCGGAACTGGTCGTGAAGATGGAGGTTGAAGAAGAAGATACCCAAGAGGAAGAAGACGCTGTCAAGAAGGAGGAGGAGAATGCGCCGGTGACCTAAGTAGAACATGATAGAGAGAGAGAGAGAGAAGAGCTTCAATCTTTACAAGGAGGTAGGTGATTTTCTTAATTTATGAGTTTTCCATCCTGTAGCTCTTCATGTGTGTTGTGTAGCTCTTCGCTTCTCTCTCATGTCAATCATTGCAAATAGCTGAAATCCCCACGCCTAAAGGCTAGCTTGTGTCCACGTTTGCATCAAGAAACAACACGAAATCAGAAATGCAACATGCTTTTTCGTTCATTCATCCACAGTAAACAAAGGGTGAGCTCACTTCACCAACCTGCTAATACTCTTTGTGCTTCCCAAGTGGTCTTCTGGTCGCAGTAGAAGGCTGCGAGTGGATGGTCTGACCCTGATTGGTTCAGTAGTACTCCAGTTTGCTAAAGAGATGGAAAATGTTTTCATACAAACACACACAGTGTCCCAAGAGTTCTTGTGTTTCTTACACGCGCGGGGTGCGGAAGCGCTCTGAGGCGATCTTGCGACGCTGAATGCGGCGCAGCACCACGAGCGCGATGCCCCAGAGCAGCACAGCCCAAAGCAGCCAGAGCACGGCGAAGAGCAGCACGTCGCGCAGCCCCGCGCGGTCCTTCCAGCAGTCCGGGTTGAGCTCCGCCTCACCGTCGATCTCCACTGTGCCACAACTTGGTGCCCACGTGTCCTTGAGCCACCCGAGGATGATTGGTGACGGCACATCGCCGAACGCGTGGATGATCAGCGTGTTGGCAGCGATCGCCATCGATCGACGCGACTCCGGGAAGAGCTCCATCACGGCGATCGTCTCAGCGGGCGACAGCGCGCACAGAAACAGGAAACAGCACGCGAGGAAGCCCAGGAATAGATATTTGGAGCCCGTGAATGCCATCATGATGAGCGCCAGCGCCTCGGCGATCACCACGAAGTAGAAGAGCGAGGACACCGACACATAACAGCGGAGGTCCTTCGTGACGGACTCTCGCTTCAGCAGCCGGTCGACTAGGATACCGCCAAGCGGTGTACCGATCGTGCCTGTGAGCACGATGATGCCGCCAAAGACCATCGACACCTGAGTCTCGGTCTCAAAGAGTCCCAGGCCGATGAAGATCACGGGGCTGAACACGCTCAGTGCCGCGAGTGAGAACGTGTACGCTGCGTGCCCAAACACCACGAGCGCGAACGTCGGATTGCTGAAGATGGCCCACCACTCGGCCAAGAACGACTTTTTGCGGTGCGCTTCCAGAAAACTCGTCTCGTTGTCCGCGAGAATGTCGCTCTCGGTCTCCTTCGGGGTCTTTCGCTCGTGATTGTGGTCCTTCGGCACCATGTCCAGCTCCGCGGGCACGCAGAACAGGCAGCCGAGGATGAGCAGC
>JALBZB010000513.1:0-24645 GCA_038050625.1 Pythium sp. MPC-2022a | reverse complement strand
GGTCACAACAGACCTGGGCACCGTCGGACCGCGACCTCATGCGGAGCGTGGAGCAACACTTGGTGTCAGACGTCTCACACTGGCTCGACACCGCCGTCGAACAACCGCATAACGCAACATTCCCCTCTGACAGACGACACCGCACCCCTCTTGATGCAGCCTGGGCGCGACACGACAGGGAACAACAACACCGAGCGTGGTCGGCTCTCAATCGACCTTCCATATACATGTACACGGCAGAGTGAGCCTCGTAGCATAGCTCATGCCTGGATATTGTAGGTCAGCAACGTACCTAAATATACCTCACTTTCATCATCATCATCACCATATTGGAGTACAATGTTGCGTGAAGTCAGCACGCAGGGAGTAGTTCTCCATCGATGCAGTTGTAGCTCCAATTCATCAAGAGCAGCAACATCAGTAATATAGAAACATGATTTGTTGGCAGATGTGCAGCCAATCAACTCTTGGTTGTAATGTGATGTTGGAACTACCCCTGAGCTTCGTAAACTGACTTGAGTCTCAAATTTCTTTCTGTCAAGGTACGGTGCACAACACGGTGTGTAGTATGGAGGTCGCCATATAAGACACCTCAACCAAAGCAGTCTACTCATCAGCTGAACTGTTGAGTGAGGGATGGATGACTCCTTACACGGCTCCTACCTACCTCATATGTCAACGCCTAACGACTTGGGCTACAAATGAGTCACTGCTGCGGCCTCAAGTCTCTATATATTAACAGCAGTCCCGCTGCGGCCGGAGCAAACGGAGAAAAAGTAGCAAACAGCTGTAGCTGGCACAACCAGCATCACCACAGCAGCAAGCGCCACCGCAGCAGCCTTCCCCTCCGCAGCAATCGCCGCTACCTCCGCCACTTGCATCACCCGCAGCGCCGCTGGAATCACCGCCGCAGTTGCAAGACCACCAGCAAAAGCAGTCGCCGGAATCATTCTTTGAGGTCATGTACACGCAGACCGTCAGCGTGATTAGAAGAGTCGCCCACAGCGAGCGCGATGATCGACTGTTGCTCCATCATTGTGTTGCGTGGGTGAGTGGGCCTCTCTCTATGTGGGCTTTGGCTTGAGACCTGAGATGGTAGTATGCGCAGTTCACTTGGGAGGCGTTGGCTTGTGTGGCAGCTGGTGAAATGGAAAATGAGGGTGAGCAAACGGAATCGCTTCCTGCAAACTCCAAATTGTTGGCGAGGTATGACCAATTTCGAAGGTGCCAAAAAAACTCTAAACGAAGGTATATAAACAAATTATTGATAGTTCGTAATATCTTCAAAACCTTTCCATGATTGCTAGTCGTTGTCGTACATTCGAGTAATGAGGGGGGCAAAGTGCCTAACTTGTTTACAAGTTGGGCCGGACTTCTCTTCTGCCAGAAGGAACTATCCAGCGACATACTAATCCCCATGTGCAGTCATGGCTCTTACGTACCCTAGAATGGAGGCTTAGCGAGTATAGATACGATGCGGATGAGTGAGTTGCGGAGCTCGGTGTCATCTGCAGCGATGGCGCGATGGAGAGCGTGGCGGAGGTGGATGCGAAGACGGTTGTCAGCCAGGTGCCACTGGGCTCGAGGGTTGGGCGGTTCTTCTTGCTGATGCTTGCGGAGATTCCGGTTCTGCCAGAGGAGTGAGAAGACGATGCTACGGGTGATGTTCCACGCCAAGAGGATGCCACGACTGTGCTGCTGCCATCGATGTTTGAGTGAGAGGTCGAGTCCGAAGAGGGATTGGTTCCACGTCACTGGTCGGTCGAGTACGGGTTGCCATTGCTGGAGCACAGGTCGCCAGAGTCTGGAGCTGTAGTGGCACTGCCAGAAGAGGTGGTGGTAGCTTTCGATGTCTTGACAGCCGTGCACGCAGTACCGGAGAGCTTGGTCGCCCTGGCGCCAGAAGAAGTAGTGCACTGGGAGAATACGCCACCATACACGGATCGTCACATCGAGTGTTTGCGGAGTGATGAACTTGCGGAGGTAGCGCGCGTGGTCTCGGAGCTGGGTCGTGCTTGGGGCGTCGATGAGCACATGTCGCTGGAACGGGTGCGTCTTGGTTGGTTCTCTCGTGTCTGCGAGTGATGTGTACAGTGCCTTCGACGGGATTCTCGGGAACCAGTACGTCTTGAGCGGCGTTGACACGCACCACGGCCACAGCAGTCGGAGCTGTGTGTGCGGTGCCTCGATAAGAGTCGAGTCCACTCCTCGCGGGAACAGTCGGTTGAAGATTTGCGTCAGCTGGCTGTACAGGAACGCGACGTTGCGGCTCTGCGGGTTCGAAAGATCTGTGGCGCAGTACACTGTGGCAGCAAACACGTCCAGGGTCGGCCACTGGTGGTCGGGTGTGAGGAAGTCTTGGAGCGTGGAAATTCCCTCCTTCGCAAGGTTGTGCTGGACCAGCGGCGCCGACGTTCTCCAAAGGGAGTGCATGGTCGAGCTGGTGTAGTACTGCCAGAGCGGGTACCTGCTATCCCAGAGCGGCGCCGTGAGATAGACACGCTGCTGTTCCTGCACGGGGAGAGTCTCCAGCGTACATTCGAGTAATGACTCATCACTGTTAATTAATCACCCACTTTGAGTGGGTTGGCGTTCCACATGAACTCAAAAGAGCGCTTTTGAGAATCCATTTCGAAAACTCATCTCGAGCATCCATTTCGAGATGATCACATCTCCCAATAGCGCTCATTCTGTCAAACATCCTCTGCATTGTAATCTAGCGAACACGTCTACACCTTGGCATCTCTCAGACAATCCTGGATATATATCACTTTTGCTTGTTCTCGGTTCACCCAACGTTGGTACAGAAAGTCAAGACGAAATTATTGAGTTTCATGCGCTGAAGTTCCTCCTGGGTACTAAAATTCATCTCTTGGCGTCATAGAAAAAGACTTGAAGAAGTAAAGATTATTACGACGACCCCTTCTCTCTCAACATCGACGTGAAACTTTGAGACCCCCACTTTACTCTGTAGCTAGCGACGTCTAATTAATTTTCGCTTGCGGTGTAGTAATACATCTGACAAAGAATGGGACTTTATTAGTTTGTAGTACTCGAATGTTCTGGATGGGTCCTCAACTTCAGCCGCAACACACCCATCTAGGCTTCGAGCCATTTCTCAAATGGCACCATATCGGCTGGGGTAGGCATTTTCGATTTTTGTACCAGAGTTTACTTCACTTTCAACGGTTTGCTGTCATGTGCCTCGATGATATGCTTGATCACTTGAAACGCGACCCCAAAAGTCGCTTCAACTGCTGCTGCTACGAGGAGTTTCCTCGAAGAACTCACACTAGCTAAAACACCCGGGACCTCCGCATGCAACGCAGCAAACGTCAGTGCAATTGGTATCTCCTCCGCAGCAACCGCTATTCGAATCAGCGCCGCTGGAATCGCCACAGCCGCAGAACCAGAAGCACGAACAGCTCGCGCTGTTCGTCGAGCTAGTGCACGCGCAGATAATGCACATGAGCACCATGATCGTGGCGAGCACAGCGGCCATGATGATCGACGATTGGTCCATCGGGACGTCTCGGAGCTTGGGTTGTGGGCGTGGGTATGATGATGTACTTTGTGAAATGGAATGTGTGGTGGGAATGCGAACGAATGGCGCGAGTACTTTTTTTACTTTTGTCCTCAAAAATGGCTCTGGCTCAGATGACCTTGAGAATTTTCTGAAAGTCGCACTTGCAAATATCCAGAGCGGGAGTGAACCCAAATGGGTTTTTTGTACACATCCAGTCTTATCTTGGTTCGCTTTCCGCTTACAATTTCTAATTTAAAATCCAATATATTTATTACTAAGAGTTGCACTTGTGATACATCATTTTACCCAATTTCGAAAAAACGGAAAATTTCGGTTCACCAGAGCCTGGGGAGTTGAAATTTAGATGATTTTGATGTTTCTTACCATGTGAAGCCAGACTTCAAATCATTTACATCTGTATCGGTATGACCTTTTCATGATTATATGAGACCCATGTTCGCATCAGTAGAAGTGTATTCCTACTTCGCTTTCGGTAGTATCATGGGCGGCACTGTTCGTCACTGGAATCGCAAACGACATCTTGAGTTTACTTTGTCACGGAGGTGGTCAAGCACTACATGTAAAGTGCGAGAGGAGTTGAGCATTGGCGAATTTCAGATCCGATTTGGATTCTAAAGATAGCACACCCACTTTGGATTTGAAGTCATTTCCCAGATGAACAAATACCGCCGAGTGTTAGGGAGAGAGAATGATATATTTGCTCAGCACTACACTTGTGTATGTCCATGTGATGTGGCTGGCGAGCTTGTTCGGTGATATTCTATGACAGAGTAGCCAGGTGCTGCGCCACAACCTCTGCAAACCCGTTCCTAGCTTCAAGTATCAGGTGCAAATGTCGCCGTAGATTTATTGTTTGTTTGCACATTATTTTCATGCTGGCAAATGAGATGCGCGTGTTTTTGCAGCTGGAAATGAAAATGCACCCATTTAGAGCGAAACCATTTTTCCAGATGTACGCGAACAACAAATATAAATGGGGTATGATGACAAATATTTTTACCTATAAAATATTCTTTTGGGTTTTAAACAGGTATATTTATTTCTTACCCACTGACGGAGGGTACCACTTTATTGTGGATCCCTGGTCGTTTGACAGATATCCGAATGATGTACGAGGGAGGTGGTGGATATCGCCCTCCATGTGCTTCTGTCTGGACCATCTCTAGACGATCGTCTGCCGCTGGCACAATCCATTTCGCCAGCTACTGAGCACGGTGACGAGCAAAGCGTCAAGAGCTCCAGGAGTTTCAGAAATCGGCACAGACCTGCTCCAGAGGTACCCCACACACCTCGACTCAGGACTTACAACAGAATGGATCAAACGTCTACCATCGTGCTCGCGGTGGTCGGCGCGACGCTGCTGTTACTGACCCTCATCTGCACCTGCGCGAGCGGGAAGTGCTCGTACGTCGTCTGCTGCTGCTGCTTCTGCCCAACGGATGATCCGACTGATGCGTCGTCAGGTGGGGGGGATTGCTGTAGCGGTGGCTGTGATGCTTGCTGCGGAGGAGACGACTGCTGTGGAGGCGGTGGTGGCGATGGGGACTGCGATGTGTGTTGCTGTTGAGTTGCCAAAAGTGGCTTTGGTCACTTTTGGTCCTGGACACTTTGTACTTCAAAGTACCGCTCATTACCTGGCTGATTCGAGACGCGGCGACCTCGATGTACTACTGACAGCAAAACGTGCAGTGATGATCCAAGCAAGAACGGCGTGAGTTGACAGTACCCTGTGAGCATGTGAGCTCATGTTCAACTATCGTTATATATAAGTTGGGTTTGAAATAGGTAGGATTTTGTAGGCTTGAGTGTCATTAGAACGAGAGACCAGTTGACACCCACAATAATGAACGAACGGTTGGTCCACTGTGATTGACTCCCACTACCACGTCGGGTTCTTTGCAGCCTTTAGACCTCTCCATCCCAACAAACACAATTCATTTTACCAGCAGCAGAGCCGATGAGCAAGCGAGAGCCCAGCTACAATACCCAAAGCTAAGAGGGCTCCAGTGTGTCAATTCGACATACAATTTCTACTGAAAACCACCGTGATACGCATACACACTTCAGAGACCCCTGAAATGGACCACACGCTCCACACCGTGCTTTTTGTGGTCAGCGCGATGCTGCTGTTGTTGACCCTGATTTGCGCATGTGCGAGCGGGAAGTGTGATTCCCTCATCTAGTGCTGCTGTCCAGGGGACAGTCTGACAAGATGACGACGCAGGCGCGGGGGACTACTCTGGTGGAGGCAGTGACTGCTGTGGTGGCGACGGTGACTCCTGCGATATCTACTGCTGCTGCTGAGGAGACAAAGTGAAACTACGAGCGACGATGACGACAAGCGAAGCAAGAAGAAGGCAGGCATGTATTCGCGAAACCAAAGTAATGACAACTGTAAAATTGGTTGAAATTATTTACTAGAAATTAATGTACAATCCCAACTTTGTTTCACGATTTATGATGGCCAACCATTCGTCAAAATCATCAACACTTGACCGCCTGACAAGTGTTGAGGTGCGTGGTGCAAAACTCGAGGTGTCCATTCCGTAGATATCTACTGCTTGCCACGAGAGTGAAAAGTAAGTAACTCGCGCTGATGTGTCCTAAAAGAATCAGGATACTTCGATTCAATTGGAGTTTGTCATGGACAAAAAATCCAATCTTCGTCACACGCAAATCCACTCTTCGTCACACGCAAATTCACTCTTCATCACTAAGAAGTAGCGCTTTGAAATAGTTTTGCTTCAAAATATTTTGTAGTGCGATGCAAACTTATAACTCAGGTACTGTGAGCTTTGTATTTCAAAGTAAGTCGATTGTGTCTGATTTATCACTCTCCTTGACGCCCCAGGCTGCCAACAGAATAGCTCCATGCTCAGCGTGTCCGCATTTCGGAAAGCTCAACGCTCGAGACACAGCAGCAACCAACAATCTGCACATAGCGCGATGGTAGAAAGTACCATCATCGACCCGCTACTGGTGATCCCAATCTTCGCAGCCACCAGCGTGGTCTCGTGTCTCGCGCTCGGCTGCTTTGTGTGCCGAAAGCCCATGAACGCGTTCGTGCACTGGCTTGACGTGTTTTTCACCGAGTTGCTGGTCGCGGCGTTCCTCGTGACGCTGGTCGCGATCGTGGTCGTCGTGCCGTTTGCCGAGTCGAGCGGCGCGCTTGTGATCCTCTCGTGCTGCTTCATCACGTGGGTGCTTCTGATCGCATTTGCAGTTTCAGGTATCGCCACGGGCTTGAGGACCTCATCGCCAAGCCTCTGCGTAACCAGGTTCAAGCACCAAGAAGATTTGCAAACGATGACGATAACAGTAGTGACATTGTTGTTGTGGTCGGGATGACACAGTCTGTCGACTCGTACGGACAGCATTGTAATACCAATGCGGCAGTGATGTATTCAACTGGCGATAGCGGTTAGAGTGGTGGTGATGATGCAGGATACAGTGGTGACGGAGGTGGTGGAGACGGTGGCGGTAGGTGCTGATCGAGTTTATAGTAAATTTGTAATCAAGGGCAGCTAGACGATCAGCAGCATCTAGATTTTGCCCCACTGTATCGGAGACATATGATTATTATACTGTACTCCCCTGTCGATCTTGAGAAAGAAACGTACGAGTATTTCGTGAACCCGGTTCAATCATGGTACCAAGTGCTCTGGAAACTCTGAGACTACATCACACCAGCACAACACTTTAACAGGTTGAATCTTTCCTCTAAGTAACGAGAACTCAGTTTTTCCTAGAAAGAACTAGTCATCAATGGACACCCGAGTCCGTATCACCTTTTCTTTGGAGCAGAAATCTCCTTTATGATATCTCGCTTTGAAGAATTCAAGATCTTGGATGTGAATGCGCCTAAATGGATACAAACGATGGCTCACTCGCTGCGTTTCCTTGGCTTCTCTCTAACACCACAGGCACAGAGAGACCATCACTTCCATTTCTCAACTCACACTTACCGGAGCCATGACTTCTAACTTAAACTCGAACTCTGCTGCTCTGATCTCAGCGATTGTCATCCCAGTCTTCGCAGCCAGTAGCACGCTACTCTGCGTCGCACTCAGCCACTTTGCACATCGAAACCCCTCGCATCACTTCGTGCGCTGGCTGAAACGCAATCTCGAGGAGATCGTCACCGTGTGCTTTTCGCTGATCCTTGCCATGCTCGCCCTGGTGGTCGTATGCGAATCCCTAAGCACCTCCGAGGTGGCGCTCACGATCCTCGCGTGCTGCTTCATCGCGTGCGTGCTGTTCATTGTGTTTGCAGACCCAAGGTGTCGCCGCAGCGATCGGAGAGTTAAGGCCATTCCTTCGTTGCCTACTACTTCCTCCAGTGGACGCGCGCTTGGGGGCTGTGAGAGTAGCGAGGACCACGCCATTGCCGTACTTGTGGTGCTCCCAGCCTCTGCGATAACTTTGTAAGAAGTACGAAAGAGAGAACCGAGAGAGGAGTTCGCCAGAGTGCTGTTAGATAATACACTGTAGGTGTGAATTATATAATTTCAGACGCTTCATGGGAACGCACACACCTTCATTGCCATTGCCAGCATCATTCTGCCTGTGTGCAGCCTCACGACGCGAGAAAATTACCCCCTGCCAGTTTCAGAGCACGCTCTCTCACCGGTTTTCGTTTTGTCTTCATCTATGAGCGGCAGTCCCGCCTCTCGTTTCCCTCGACTGAGCAGTATCGCTTCTTCGACTGCGCTACACATTCAAGGTTCATGCGAAAACATGATTCTTGATCAAAACCAACGCTTTCGCCATCGACACAGCAAACACGTGAAGCAAAGGCGCTGTGGTGGGATCATGTAAAATAGTTTATTGCACCAATATATGAAGAAATCGAGAGGGACCGGAAAGAGACTCTGCCAGAGCACTCGCTATCCATCCTTCTCGCTCCCCACTTCCTATAAATCACACAGCACCAGCAGCAGCAATAATGGAAAGCCCAAGAACAACACACATATTTCGTCACTAAAAGGACTTCTCATTTGTAAATATCAAAGTGCAGCCAGCGTGCGTTTCATTCATTCAGTCGTTACCTGGAGATAGAGGGAGAATGGAGATGCACCTGGTGAGAAGAACAACAGCCTTCGATCGTCACTGCGCCGTCCAACCTCTCGCAGCATCGATCCGCCCATCGTCACCTCTCGTCGTCGTCCTCTCTGTCTCTCGCTCTTTCTCTCTTGGCTACCGCCATCGCTAGCTTGGTCGCCGCCATAGCTTGGGCTTTCTTGCCTTCTCCTCGTTCTTCCCCGCTTACTTGCCGCTCATCGCGGTCGAGAACGCGAACTGGGTCGCCTGCTGCGCCATCGCCGGGTTGTTCTGCATGAAGGTGGCGGCTTCCTGGTTGCCTGTGGTGTAGCCGGCGGTTGGGTCGGCATTCGCGCTCAGCGAGCTCTTGAACTGCGGGTGGCGGCACATGACGAGCAGGTTGATGAACGCGTTCAAGCACATGAGGATGCCGGCGAGCATGCCGAGCGTCGAGCTCATACCAAAGTCGAGAAAGCCGATGAAGAAGATGAACGCCGCGCGACCCTTGTACGAGTACAGGAAGCCAAAGTTTGAGCGGATCTTGGTCTCCATGCGCGAAAGCCGGCACTCAAAGAGCAGGAACAAAATGCCAAACATGATCACGTAGATCGACACGAGCGTGCCCGTGATGTTGAGCGTGATGAACGACGTGATGCCGACAAAGCCCGCGATGATCTGCAGGATCGAACAGAGCACATTGCCGAGGCGCATGTAGCGGAGTAGCTTGGGCAGCTCCATCTTGTTCACGTCGTTGATCTTCTGCATCACGCTCTTGTTCTCCTTCTTGGACTCATTCGACGCCATCTGCCCGCCCACGCTGTCCGTGTTGATCGTCACGCTCGTCGCATTCATCATCTTGAGTTGCCTGTTGTTGTTGCTGCTGGTGCTAACGCCTCTGCTGTGCTGCTGCTAGTGGATGGATGGATGGATGGATGGGTGGAGCTGCTGCAAATAGGCGACTGAGAGAGATTCTTCGCGCGCCGCTTCACGTGCTGGGTCGTGCGTTCCTGTCTTGTGCTGCTTTTCTTCTGCTTCTTGTCTGAAAGCGCGCTTTTGTATGGCGCGTTTGTATGGGAAGGGCGGGACGGGGGAGAATGCGAAAGCAAGGAATGAATGTGGCATCGCATGTTGTGGTTATTTTCGGACCGAGGAAAGCTAAAATTAGGAAAGCTAACCACTTTGGGTTTATTTATGGGTGCTAATATATAATTAAATACTCTTTTTGATACTTGAAAAACATTTTTGCGTAAATGATGTGCGGAAAGTACGTCGAAAGACAATTTATTACCATGTTTCAGTCCTAATTGCTAATTTCACATCAGATCGTGACCTGTTGTGTACCAAAAAGTGGGTAATATTTCGGAAGGGAGAAAGTGGGTTCTATTTTTAGAGCCACAACGACTTGAATCAAAGACGCAATTTGGGCGAAACCCATGTAGTTTTCCGCTCTGGACCGGTCTACATTTAGCACTCTAAACTGGTCCATGTCTCACTGGCTTTTCCCACAAAAATATATTTTACTGAAAAGGTTTTTGATCAAAAATAAATACATATGTGGAAACTTGCATATTGCGGAACAGGAGGATCGGCAAGCAACCAGTGGATCTCGAGGTTGCAACGCCAGATACAGTATCGTTGCTGTCTTGATGCCAGTGGCTCTCAACAACCTTCATATGCTGGCAGATACACGAACCTTAAGCAAACCCGCATGGTCACCTGTCATTCGCACTGCATCAGTGCCTCGTTTCACCTGTAGGATCGCACCTCCTGTCCCAATCCCTCCAACCAGGAACAAAACATGACTCGAAAATCGCTTGACGCACTTCATGTCGACCATGAATGATGCCTTGAGCTTGAAGAACTGCTCTAGCCGTCAATCACACTTTCACCACGTGCTCCAATAGCACCAAACAGCCTTAGTGGATTATGCTTCCGATGAGTGCGTAGTGCTGCTGCTTCTTTTCCCGCAAATCGCCTTGAGGCAAATCTCGGTATCCATTCCACACACAACATCCAGACCATCCTCAACAGAACTCTAGGTGAGTGAACCCACGAGCCCACACTTCTCAATAACAGCAGCAGCAATAACAAAATGGAGCAGAGCAAACTGCCGGAATACACTGACAGATATCGATCAGACCAGACCCACCACACCAAGCAGAGTTGCACGGGAGGTGCTCCACCACCTTCGAGCAAATCCGATTCGCGTGCCATCGTTATGATGAGGAATCGCTTGTCTATTCCGACCTTGGACGCAATAGTATGCCGCAGATTCAAGCGTGCCAAGCCCTGGACTGAAGCCTGCGAAAGTGGCGTTCAAACCAGCTGGGCTATGATCTACAGTAGGCACCACCCATATAGGCATTGCTGGTGCTCGCAGGCATTTTTGGTACAGCGTCCTCACCGAAGAGCTCCATAACAGCAAAACAAATACGTTCAGATCCCCACTTTCTACCACATGGAGAAGTGTGGCAGCGGCCATCTGGTAGCTCCACAAAATCACACTCTAACGCATCCGATTGGCTAATACACATTTTACAATGACATGACTGGCTGAAAAGAGGCAACCCAAGCCAGGTGGTGGTCTCCGCAACTGACCACTTTGAACATCAAGAGAGATAAGCGCCCCATCATGCGCCGTCAATCCTCGACAGCCGCGGCGCGCCGCGCCTCCTGTCTGCGCGCGTGATGTTAACACCCACCTGCTCACTCTCGCAATCGCCGCCTTGAGCGCGCACGCCTGCTGCGCTCTATATCTTCCTCCACTCCATTCACCCACGCCCCATAGGCTCGTCCACTGTGTGCGCGCAGTGTGGCGCAATCAATCAACCAAGGAACAACACACAGACAGGCACAGGCACAAACACAGACAGACACACAGCAGATCGATGATCGACGTTGACGAGGACACGTGTGAGTATGGTCTCGCTCAGACATCCCGCGGCTGCGTGACGACGCTCTCGTCGCTGCGACCCAACCCGTACGCGGCCATGCAGATCATCTACTGCGTCGCAGGCTTCGTGGCGCTCTGCGCGAGCGCCTACAAGTTCTCGTGCGCGGTGCGGTTTCAGGGAGCGCGGCTGCAGAAGCAGGTGTTCCTGCTCTGCATGTACGCCTCGCTCACGATCCTCATGCGCGGCGTTGATCCGGGCAGCTACGCGCACTACACGCCGCGGCCGCTCTCGAGCTTCCTCACCGACTCGTGCACCTCGACACTGCACACCATCTTGTGCGTGTACATGTCAATGCAGACACCTCTTTCTTTGGCTCGTTTCTTGGGATATCGGTACTGACATATTTGTATGCTTGTGTGTATGTACTTAAAGTATCAAGTCGCTGAGCTTCTACATCTCGATTACCCAGCACGGCGTGGTGAAGAAGCGCAAGTCGCTCGTGCTCTTTGAGCGCACGGCGATCTTCATCATCTGGGCGTTCTACGTCACGTGCGATGTGAGTACGATCAGCGACAAGGGCTTCGGCGGTATCCGCACGCCTGTGCAGCTCTTCGTCTCGGCGGGGTTCCTCTTCTTCGTGAGCTCGAGCTTCGTGGTCTTTGGCGCGCAGGTGATCAAGCGCCTCGAGTCGATCGAGACCATGACCACGCAGCAAATGGTGTTCGCGGCCGAGACGTGCCGGTCGATCGACTACAACAGCGAGGAAGCGCATGCCGTGCTGGAAGAAGTGAAGAGCCGGCCGCTCAAGCCCGCCGACCGGATCCGGAAAGTGCTCATCGTCACCGAGTCCGTCTCGCTACTCTCTGTTGGTGCTCTGGTAAGACCAACTTGTCCATTACAGTGTTGCTTGGTGTACAAGTCACTCGTGTGTATTAACATGTGCGTGAAAATTGTTATCTTTTATTATTCTTTCTAGGTGTACCTTGGCATTTTGCGACAGAACTCTCGGATCTATGAGCTCGACTGTGCGAACGGCTTCAACTGCGACAAGATTCATGCGCAGGTGAACCCGCTGCACGTTTGCCAGTACGTCTGGATCTGGATCGCGCTCTGGTCGTACCGGAGAACGCAAAAGCGCGAAGTGACCGTGGTGAAGCGACGGCGCGGCACGGAAGAAGTCTGAGACAACGGCTTATAACAACTACTGGTACCAGAAGAGAAATTGGTGCAAAGTATCCTCCCTCCCCCACTCACTCACAGAGTGAGATGATTGAAAGACTCGCAAGCTCACGCTCAAGCGCGAGACAAGACAAGAAAGAGTATGTATGTATGGTGCTGTTGGTGTATTCAGTATCGTCAAAGTGTGAGTATGGTGTCAAGTCAAGTATCGGTGTCTCAAGTCTTCAGTATCATCAAGCGCGCTGAGCGGCGTTCTGGTACTTTTTGTAGAACCACTCCGCGATGTACGTGAACGGCGCCTCGATGCCTGTGTTCTGCTGCTGCTCAAGACACGAGACGACAAACGCGAAGACAAAATTGTCAAACGACAAGCACCAAGCATTGCGTATCAAGCCCCAGACCGCTGCTGGTACTTACCGCGGAGGTCTCAAAGTACTTGAAGTCGTTGCGCTCGCAAAAATCCTCGGCGTCCTTTGTGGAGATCGCGTCGCGGTTGTTCTCGCGCAGGTCGGTCTTGTTCGCGATGAGCACGCCTGGAAGCACAGGTGAAGCAAGTGTTAATGTTAGATGTCCTACCTGGTTGAAATAATTTAAATGTGAATGCAAAATGTCCAAGCACAAACCCTCCCTCGACCGAATGAGGACGAAACAAAAGTAGCAAACTGAAATATCAGAAGTAGCAAAGTATACCTGGGATGTTGTGCGTCGGCGACGTGTCCTTAACGTCCTGATACCATTTCGAGCATGACTTGTACGATTCCTTGTTGTTCACGTCAAAGACCACGACTGTGATCGACGCGCCTTTGTACTGATCCCACAACCAACCAATTCATTCAAAGAAACCCTGGTAAGGCATCCATTTCCCATCTTGGTACCAAACAAATGCTCTGCTTACATGGGAGGTACCAAAGTCGAGCTGGTTGAAGATGCTCTGGCCGGCGCAGTCGAAGAGATAGAGCTCCACGACCACGTTCGTGTCGGGGATCGGAACGCTCTTGACGCACAGCTCCACGTCCGAGGTCTTCACATATACACAACATACCGAAGAGTTCAGATAAACGGCGGCGCATGGGAAGAGCTGGTACTGACGTAATATGAAATGTGTGGAGTTTGGTACCATGACGTAGTTCTTGGGGTACTCGTGGCCGCTACTCTTGAGAACCTGCAGTAGCGCGGTCTTTCCCACTGTGGCATCGCCCACGATCGCCACTTTGCACCGCAGGATCGCCTGGAAAAGGAAAGCAACAGCCACACCACATTAGTACCACATTGGTATTGAGAGCGAACCTATCTTCATTGGAACAACTCGTGGTTGAGCGTACGTACGGTGCTCTTGTGCGTTGTCTCCATGCTTCGCAGCGCCGACATGGTCGAGTTGAGCAGTTGACTCGTGCAGATAGATCAAGGCTCAAAAGCGCGTGAAATGTGTGCTTCAATTGATAAATTAGGTTCGAAACCTTTGCCAGCGTCGTTTGATCTTGAAAAGACGCATTGGACCGCCAAGTAAAGTAACTGACCAACTCGGTGAGATGGCAATTGGGATCTCATTGACATCATTGACCTCGTCAAAGGTGCTCGTGTGAGTACACTATATCGCTGTTATATTAGTATTAGCATTGCCGCTCTCTTTCGATAATGGACACTGTCGTGTCTGGGCGTCAGTCTCCTTTCTCTAGCAGTTCTTTCTTCTCTACTTTGCCAAGTATGATGTGATTCTGTAACTTGAAGGGTCTTTGAAGACAGCAGCAAGTGCTGCTAGCAAGCTGCCGTGCTGCTGCTACTGGACCTGCCACGGCCACCACTGCCGTCAAAGCTCCTTCTCCTTTGATGTTCTTGCTCTTCCGCCTCGGAGCCGAACGCCTTTGATCTCGAGTGCTTGACTGCTGTTGGCGACGCAGCGCGCGGCGCATCGGCCTCCCCTGCAGCCTCCATGGCGTCCTGTCGATGCTTCTCGCGCGCCGCCTCCCGCAATCTCACGAAGCGACTGGTCTCCTGGCGCAACAGTCCACGCAGTACGACGAGAGCCATCACCACTTCAAATGCCAGCAGCACGAGGAAGAGCACACCGACGACCACGTCAAACGCGATTCGGTGCTCCGCCAGGAAGTTCGTGTACAGCACGCATGGCAGCAGCGGACACAGTGACAGGAACAGGAACGCGGACAGGTGGAACACCTGGCGCTGCAAGTTGCCGTACGTGCCGAGCCAGTAGCGCGCCGCGTCCGAGAGCAGCAGCAGCAGGAACGAGCTCACGTGCAGCAGCTTGGCGAGCGACGAGCTGTAGGGGAAGCGCGAGAGCTTTTCCAGCAGCAGCAGGAACGATATCGGGTAAAAGAGGAACCCGAACCAGGTCTTGTAGCAGATCGCCATCTGCAGGTACATGCGCGCGCGACGGCGGCGGCTCTCCATCTTGCTGTTGGGCTCTCGTTGTCAGTCTGTCGGTGCGTTGACTGTCTTTGTGGATTCTTTGTTGGCGCGAACCAAGTTGCCAAGTGGCAGCTTTACTTTCTCGAATGGTCGCCGCCGTCTATATATTTCTAGAACAACAGCAACAGGCAGCAACATGCGTACGCACACACATACTACAAGAATAGCATCACCTCATGCGCAAGTGTCATCATGCAAATAATGGCGACACCTCTGGCTTTCTCGGTCCTTCAATCTTCCTTGTGCATGTGCGAAATATATTTATGGGGGTCTTCGTCATCTTCGTAGCTGCTCATGTTAATGGCACAACATCGCCATCATCACACACAGATATAGAGAGAGATACGCAGGCAATCGATCAGCAGTCCAGGTAGTTGGCGGCCATGAGCAGTTCCATGGCGATCTCCGGCTCGATCACAAAGTCCGGGAACCGCGACGTGCTGTCCGTGTACTGCGTCTTGTAGTACATGTACTGCGCCACTTTCTCCAGGATCGGCGCGCTGATGTCCGGGAACGTGATCTCGCCCTTGCTTTCAGTGAATTGCCCTGCGTAATGTCCAAACTAAGTTAGCGGATCCACACATATACGCAGATCATAGCTAAGCATAAGAGAACGCGTCAAGGTTGAAACGCACCGCTGAGCATGGCGCGGATCGTTCCCGACACCATGGCGCACTTGCGGCTGATGTAGACCTCGTGGCCCTCCGCGCTGCGTAACAACACCATGCACCGCGTTAATAACCACACACAGACACACATAGAGCCAATACAACCAAGCGTACATATAGTAGTATGCAGCCCGCCCATACCTGATGAGCTTGACCATGTCGAGCGCCGGCGTGTCCTGTCCTTCCTGTGCCATCTTTCCCTCTTCTTTTGCTTTTTGAGGTTGAATTGGAATTGTTATTGAGGCGGTTGCCCTTTGGGAAGTTTGACTTGGTTTCACTATGGAGAAACTGCCACACCTGCGCAATAATAGCCTGCAACTGAGAGCGAGCGCCTGCTCGGCTCAAAAGATTCCTTCACTCTTCGTCTCTATGGCAACGATGAGCCATTTGCAATATTTGGAACAAACATGCAGGTGAGCGCGTTCGAAGCCGCGCTGGTGGTGTGCTGGGCGCTGCTCATCGCTGTGGGGCTCGCAAAGACGAGCAGTCTGTCATTGTCGTCCTCACGCTCAGCGTTGCCACGGCGAACACCTGGCTTCCTCTCGAGCATGCTCGTGCTGCTCGTCGTGCTACAGTTCTTCCTCGTCTACCAAGCGGCGCGGAAGGCGCTGGACACGATGGAAGATCGCAATGGATGAGCGACAAAGAGAAGACGGATGCAAGAGAGACAAGGCGTGCACAATGGAGAAGACCAAGCGTGGGAACGAAGAAACAATCTTTTTCTGTGTGATTCCATTCGACTGGTTGCGTGCGTTATACGGCGGCTTTCATGCATGGCGCAGCGAACGAGCGACGATGGTGATGAAAAGTATCGTACGCTCGTCCGCGCGTGCAGCTACACGCAGATGATCCAAGATCCGCGTACACGTGCCTGCCACCAGCCAATCTGTCACCACATCTTTTTACAACGAGGAACGAAGATGCTACCTGCTTGACGGACGCTTTGCTTTAACCCGCCTGGTTCTTGAGCACCTGGAAGACCTTCTTCTTGATCCATTCCTTGCCGCACGGCAAGTACGTCTTGGTTTCCAGATCGAGCCTGTGTTGTAGGATATCCGCACAGCAAAACATGTGAGCCGTTTGTCTGCGTAGATAGGACTAGCGTAATGACATAGCACAAATACACAAGCCACGTACACTAATGCGCTCAAGTCTACGAGCGAGTCGATGTAGTTGTACAGGTCCTGGATATCGTACGTGATGTTCTTCATGTTCGGGTTGAGCTGCTTGAGCTTGGCTTCGTACATCTTCACGACACCGTCCATGCCGCCGTTCACCGACTCAAAGTCCAGGTACGTGCGCGAGTTCGGGTCGCGCGTGTACTGCACGAGGATGATCGTGTGCTTCGCCTGACGGAACTCAGCCTGTAGCAGATGTGCACATTCGCATTATATTCCCCACACAGTACGGAAAGAAGCGAAGAAATAAAAATCAGCAATGCTGCACGCACAGAGAGAACGAAGGGCTATGCAGTCACAACGCGCTCGGACACGCACAGGCACACACACAGGCGTAGCGCACACAAGTAGCACACGCAGGTGGGATATATGCTAGCACCACCATGGAGACGCTGATAAGACAAGGCACGCACCATGATTCCCCTTCCGCTCTGCTCTTCTTCTTGGAGACGCTAAATGCACTCTGTGGTGAAGAAAGCAAGCAAGCGAGCTCTCGAACCCAAATCAAAAAAATGACCGCGCAAGAGAGAGAAAAGTTGGAGGAGTACCTTGGATGTGTATGTCACAAGCGACTTTGTTCTCCTTCTCAAAACCAGCCTGTCCTCAAAAGAATACTTTCCTTTCAGTCACGAAATTTGAGCCAAGAACGCGCTTTGTCAAATTTCAGCCAATGTACTATTGGAGTCTATGTCTTTAACGACATATCTCTCTTTTTTGATAAACCTTGCAGTTCAACTCAAGGTTTTACTTCTTGGGTTCAAACGTAGCTACTATCACAGATATGAAACAATACATCCTGTTTTTACAATATATCTTCTTCAGTTGTATGGGTAACGTTACGACGTTCGTGCAACGCACGCGCAACGCAACTTCGTTTGCTTCAGCATAGAAGTTGCACACGTGCAACGTTTGCCTCGAAAAGGCGCGCCTCCCAAAAGGCATCGCGAATATGACTCGCACAGTGGTATGAATGCAACCAAGCTCAAGAGCTCAATCTGCGTGTGATCGTCCCAGTTGAGCAAGCCTCTAGTATTACCCGCAGCAACAAGTTCAACACACACAGACACGCTAAAGCTCTCTATCACTATATAATGGATGACGACGTGGACACACGCCGCGCGACAGGTAAACCCGGTGGCGACCCCGCATCCTCTTCCTCCTCGGGCGGCAAGTCCGTCGTCGTGCTCTTCGACGCGTCCAAGAAGGAGGCGTACTACCCGACGAGTGGTCTCAAGAAACTCGCGCGCAAGCTTAAGTCGATCTGCAAAGTGGATGTGAACAAGGACGATCTGTCCAAGGACCGGATAAAAGACGCCAGCGTACTCGTGTTCGCCGGCGTGCGCGAGCGCTTCAGCTCGACCGAGTTCGCGACGCTCAAGGAGTTTCTCAGCGGCGGCGGCAGTATCCTCATGATGCTCGGCGAAGGTGGCGAGCAGTCGGGCGACACGAACCTCAACGGCTGGCTCAAAGAGTGAGCGGCTCTTGCGTGTTGGTCTGTGTTGGTGGGGCATGTGTGATTGGCACTTAACGCTTGTGTGGTTCTTGTCGTGCAGCTACGGCATCTTCGTGAATCCGGATGCTGTAATCCGCACGGTGTACCACAAGTACCACCACCCAAAAGAAGTGCTGATATCGAACGGCGTGGTCAACAGAGAGATCGCTCGCGTGGTACGTTGCAAGTACGAACGATCTCCAGGGTGTACACTCAGCACTCTATTCAACTAACGTATCCCGCGTGTTGTCGTCGTTTTGCTCTTATAGATCAACGAGATCTCGGGCAAGAAAGATTTTTTTCCAAACGATTTCGGCAATGAGAACAAGGCCAACAACCTAGAGAAGGACCAGAAGGGGCTATCGTTTGTGTACCCGTACGGTGCAACACTGAACGTGAAGAAGCCGTCAGCGCCGATCCTGTCGACCGGATACATCTCGTACCCAGTGAACCGTCCTGTGGTTGCGGTATGGCAGGACGGCGGCATCTCGGCGCCGTCGCACTCGGTCAAGTCGGGTCGCCTCGTCGTCTTTGGCTCGGCGCAGTGTTTCACAGACGACTGGCTCGACAAGGAGGAGAACTCGAAGCTCCAGGAATTGGTCTTCCGCTGGCTTTTGAAAGACAAATCCATCAACTTCAACGCCGTGGACGCCGAAGACCCGGACTTGAGCGAATACAACCGACTGCCGGACACGCAAGCGCTGAGCGAGCGGTTGCGGTCGTGTATGCAAGAGAGCGAAGAGCTCCCCAAGGACTTCACGCGGCTGTTTGATGACTCGCTTTTCAAGTTTGACACGTCGCTGATCCCCGAAGCCGTCAGTCTGCACAAGGAGCTCGGCGTCAAGTACGAGCCGCTCACGCTCATCCCACCACAGGTACGTTGCCACACACACTACTCGCACATAGCCAACCTACCTTGATATTCGAATTTTCGCATGCTGACAATGTGCATTATACCATTTGTGTACACTTAGTTCGAGTGTCCGCTCCCGCCGTTAAAGTCTGCGGTGTTCCCACCCACGCTGCGTGAACCGCCACCGCCAGCACTCGACCAATTCGACCTGGACGAGCATTTCGCGAGCGAGTCGCTGCGCTTGGCCCAGCTGACCAACAAGTGCTCGGACGACGACCTGGAGTACTACGTGAAGGAAAGCGCGGACATCCTCGGCATCCTGCCCAAGCTTGACCCGGAGCGCAACGACGCCAAGCACGTGCTCGAGTTCATCTTCCAGAAGATCGCCAACTTTAAGAAGCTCAACCAGGATGCGCCGGTCACAGTCGGACTCACGTCGTCAGGCTCAAATCTGCTGTCGGCGGCTGGCAAAAGCTCGCCCAACATGCAGTCGCGCGAAAGTGTTGGCGGTGGTCGAGGCTTTGATCGAATGGACTACGAAGACAGTAAACTGTCGACCCCGTAGCAAGCTGTCATTGACAAATGTCAACATTCACACAGTGGCGATTAGTAAGTATGTATATTATATAGTGTCTACACGCAACACTCTGCTTTGTCAACTGTGTGTGTGCATGATTTATTATTCATTTCCGAGCGGGGCTAAGCGTGGTCGTGCGCTGGTAGACCGTGCTCTCTCGTCCTAAGGAGTACCCTCGCGCGCCGGAGAGCTCGTTCGTGGCTTCGTGGCGGATATGCTGCACGTGCTCGTGGGTCGTGGCGCGCAGCTGTTTCTTCGTGGTCGCGAGGATGTCGCCAAACTGCTTCGAGACGTCGCTCACCTGCTTCTGCAGCTGCGCGTACTCCTCGCGGCGCTGCTCGAGCCGCTTGCACATGGGCGTGTACTTGTCCATGATGTTCTTTACTTCCCGGTCGATGTACGCGATCTCCTTCTCGTAGTGGTCCACGGCCGCGAGGCACGTGGCTTTCTGCTGCTTCATCTTGGCCACGAGCTTGTCCAGCTCGCCGATCTAATTGAAGAGCAGGGAGGCGATAGCATGATAGGACATCAAAATTGGTTCAGCATAGTCGAGCAAAGCCGTGCAAGTAGGGTCATAATGAAGGAGAGGAGAACTACGTACTCGCAGGGTCGCCAGCATGGAAACGTCTCCTTTCTCCAGCGCCTGGCGCTCCATGAGCGTGGCTCGGATGGGCTGAACGATCAAAGCATCTCAAGGATTAGTCAGCAACACGACGAACTGGTGGCGAGCTACTCGACCTTAGTGGCGGACGATCAGGATCAGGCAACCTACGCTGATGCTCCCATTCTTTGGAATGGACTTTGGCCCAGAGACACTCATAACAACAGTAGCACCAGAGCTTTCGACGCCGCACTGGAGTGAGTGAGTGGCACTGATCGACGTGTCTTAAAGAAGCTCACAAATTTACCACTTGCATCACCTCGAGAATGAAAGCAATGGCGGCAAATAAATAAATAGCAGCGCGTTCAGGTCTCTCGTAAAAATAGCTCCACACTCACTTTTTCGCAGCTTCGCTCGATACACGCAAGGACTCCACATACGATTCAAGAGGCAACTTCTCAGGCAACGGGGGCAGTGATGCTGAGAATGATGATGAAGATCTGGATGCTTTTGATTTGAGAAGATTGTTATGTACGCCTTCCATTCACTCCGAAGAAAACAAACGCGGGAGCTCATGCTACGAGCCATTCGTTTCAAGACGGCGAAGCCTGCCTGCGTTTCATTGATTTGAATGGCTGACCATCCACACTCGCTCACTCACGATTCCGACCTCTCTGCTCTCTTCTTTCTTGATCACTGATTCATTCTGCTGTCGGTGCTACCTGGCAGCATTGTTTATCCGTACTGGAGACGGAACACATCGTTGTGGATGTAGTACTGGCCTGGCTGGTGCGCCACCAACTGGAACACCTGCGTGAACTGAATTGGGTTGTTCTCTTCAATCTGTAGTTGCAGTCCAGCAAAGAAAAGAAGCATACATCAGTGTTTTATTTCATCCCCACGAAAGGCAAAATGAAAGCAGCGTCACCGTACCTTGATCTTGCCCTGCACGAAGATGATCATCGCGTTCGAGGACGTGGACGGCTGGATGTCCACCGTTGGGTACTCGTGCTGCACCTGCGGCAGCAGCTGGAGCTTGCCCAGGATCGCCTGTTGGCCCGACAGCATCGTGCCCTCCCAGCTCATGGTCGAGACTGGTTGCTGCATAGCACCAACACCACACACATGCACACAATACAGAGTAGTAAATTAGCGGCTGCATTCTCATATCCATAAAGGCACACGAATTCCACTCAAGGGCTGAGCTAGAGCGACACTGGTCGTGACAGCTTGGCCGAGCGGTTAAGGCGATAGACTCGACACTGAGCATGAGCGTTAGGGAGCTGGCTCTGGCGATGCCCACACGTACGTAGAGGCTGGCGAGCGCCGCGCGGTTGGTGTCGAAGGTGCTGTAATAGTGCTGCACGAAGGCATTCGCGACTTCTTCGGCCGACATGATGGAGAAAGAGGAGCTCGCGCGCGCGTCCGAGTGCTGCTGGCTTGCTTCTCCCCTTCTTCTTCCGTTCTAGACTGGGCGAATTAAACGCTGGAAGCCGCCAAACAAAACCCAAACTTGTGGTCGATCCGACTTGGGAAAAGCGCACCCACTTTTGCGAAAACGAGCATCTACAAACAGCTCTAATTGGTTGATAATTAAACATTTTAAGCCAATAATGAGACTATAAAAAGATTCGAGTTGATATGATTGGACGATAAAGCGATCAACCCAACACGCCAAAAAGATCAAAATTGGCGGGAAGGAAAGGACCTTTTGATGGACGACAGTCAGTGGTGGGGAGAATGAATGGGAATGGGGTTGAAAATTGGTTTCTGTGTGTGTGCATGCATTTTAGAGATAGAGCTCTTCTTCTTTCTGGCCAGCAACGATCGGTTTCTCGACCTGCTGCTGCTGGTTGTTGTTGGGAGTAGCGTTCGTATTGCCAACTGACGACGAAGGAGAGGAGCTGGAGCTGACGGAGAGCGATGGGAGGTTCTGCGTCAGGAATGAGTGGTATTGCGCAAGGGCAGCGTCGCATTTCGGGATGACGTGGCCTTGGCTGTGGATCGAGGTGAGCACGTGGCTGGCAGGGTCCTGTAAATACAGCAACATAAAACAATTAGCTTCATAATAACCCTGTGTGTATCGTGAGACGCCACATATACCTGAGATCCTTTAAAGACGTCGACGACCGCTTGGCTCTTCGCGGCCGAGATGACATGGTCGTTCACGCCAAACATATGGAGCGAGTTGGTGTCCGAGAAAATGCCCGAGTTCAAGCTGTACTGCTGCGGACCAAGGTAGCTGCCGATCAAGATCGCGAGCTTGGGGCTCCAGCGCAACTCAAGGCGTGCCTGTGATAACACATCAGAGTATCGAAATAAAACGTTAGGCTGACCTGAATGGAATACGACAAGAGCGATAAATCACTATTGAGTCATTTCATTCGTACACACATACCTGAGCGGAGCAAAGCCACGACGCGAGACTGGCGCCTTGCGAGAACCCGAGCACGCCGTCAATATCCCCGAGCTGGTCCAGTTGTCCTCGCAAGAACGTCAGCAGTACTTCTCGGTCTTGACCCAATTGAGTCGGTTCGGCCTGATGTGGTCCTGAGGGACGCCACCACGCGCGAAATAGGTTCTCTGTCTTCGCACAGCGCGGTCGCTGTCTGCTCTTCGCTTCCAGCGATGAAGAGCTGGCGTTGCTGTGCTTCATATGCTGCGGACTCCCATGCTGGTTCTGCTTCGCGAGGATCCGCGGCGTCACGGTGAATGGTCCGTCCAAGTAAATGTACTCGACGTAGTCCTCGTTGCGTTGCAGCGCGCGCAGGTGCTTGGTCTTCGCAGCGAACGTGTTGGCGTTCTGGTACATGCCGTGCAGGCACAGCAGGCGCAGCTTGCGCGCATGGTGCTTGATCAGCATGGCGATCGCGCAACCAGAAGAGAGCGCAGGCGTTCGCGGCGCGACGTATTCCACTCGGGCTCGCGCTCGGCTCGGCTTGCTGCTTGTGCCACTCGCTCGTTCGCCTCCCGCTTCAGCTCGCTCGCGCACTTCTTTCCTCGAAATGTGGTCGTCGTGGATGATGAAAAGTTTTGGATGGCGCGCCACATCACGACATCGTGATGCGCAACAACTTTTGCTCGTACTGTACCAGCTAAATTGGTACAAAGTCCAGTTAAAAAGCAAACCAAAACGGACCGGTTCACTTTGAAGAGAGCGGGAACGCTAAACCGCTCTTTTTCTCTAGAGGTGCATACTATTTTATTTCCATAAAAAGTAAAAGAATCCCAAAATGTGGACACACTGTGAAAATGAATACAACCGTCACGCGATTCCAGTTTTTCAGCTGAGATATTGTTGAAATATTAGAAATGGCTGTGGAACTTCAACCACCCGGCTGATGCTCCCAGTCTTGAGCTTGTCTTCTCGCTTCCCAACTTGCAATGAGCTACCAAAGCCAACAGCCAAAGCCAACAACACTTCGAGTCCCTCTGAGATCTCCTCGCTATGAGCCGATTCTACTGTAGCCCTCGATTCCCTCCACCACCAGCCCCTGCAACTCTGCTGAATTTGTGCTGAGAAGTAGCGACCGCCCAGCCGCACGGACGGCGTCGCCCTCTCTCGGCTCTTGCCGATGTCGGCGAGGATTGCTGCCCCCAAACAAGTCTCGCAAATGCTGGCGTAAAACGCTAGAAGAATACCGCCACGTCCCTCAGACTAGCAATTCACGGTCAGCCTCGGATACCAAAGGCCGACGTCCGACAACCACCTCCGCAGCAGCAGAGAGTGTGATGACCGTCCTCGAGTCCCGGCGCAGCAATGGTGGCACCCATTCGAGTCGAGACTGAGCAGCTACTAGTGCAATGACCGTCACCACCACAAGCGACAGCGAAGCCTCGTTTCGCTAGCTGCAGATCTCCGACTCCCGACTTCTCAAACTTGCAAGCTTTGCCCCCGCCAGCATCGACTGGGACGTGCTCCAGTTCGCGAGCGCGATGTGGAAGAAGCAGAAGAGAACCGGGATCGTGGGCAGCGGCGGCGAGTTCGACATCATGACGCGCCAGGACGGCACGATGCACCACATCCTGGCAACGAGCAGTATTGCGTGTTCGGCGACCGAGATGAGAAACATTCTGCGGACGACGAGCAGCGAGCGGCACGTGGCGGCGATGGTGGAGCTGCACAGCGCTATCGACGTGGGTTGTCAGGAAGATGTCACGGACGCGAGCCCCGTGAAGAAGCCCGTGA
>JALBZB010000512.1:0-24647 GCA_038050625.1 Pythium sp. MPC-2022a | reverse complement strand
AGGCAATAGAAGCACGTTCTCAACCCCGTCACGAGTCCTTGTGGAAGGTGTTCAATACACACTTCCTCACTCTGTGCGCTGTGTTGCGTAACTCGGGAACGCCCGGTTACAGCAACGATACCACGTGCGGACTTGCACATGGCGACTCTTCGCTAGCTATCTTCCTGGACTGCATTGATGGAGTAAACGACCACATTGTGATCTGCATGCACCTCATCACGTGCCAAACGGTACGGACCCTTTCCTGCGGATGGTGGTTCTCTATATCGGACTAGTTTGTTTCTCTTTGCGTATTGTTGGAAGATCTCTGCTGCAGTCGTTGCTGCACTGAAGCGAAATGTGAACAATATTGTTGACCAAACCTGATCCATTAATAGATCGTCACAAGTTGAGCATCCGAAAGCGAGCATAAGTTTGATTGGTGTTTGTCTAGCTCCTGCTCTTCAGTTAATCTTTTCGTTTGGTGTGCGCAGAAAGCGAAAATGAGAGTTCACGATGTACCATGTATGCACAACAAAGTATGATCAAGTTTGTGTTGCTGATGTGTGATCGTGGGCCCTTTAAAAGGTGTATGGACTTGAAATTTTCGCAGTTCTTGGTTATCGACCGCAGTATCGTCGTCATTGGTGCGTCAGTCGAAGACTCTTGCGGCTCGTTTGCTTTTGTGTTGCGTCACACTAATGATGGCGTTGTGAATATTGTTTGGATGCTTAGGTCCACTCAATTGGTCGCTTGCTGCATCGATCAAGAATGGTGAAAACATGGTGATCGCTCGCGGCAAAGCACTCTCTGTGCCTTTCTTTCGTAAATTCTGAGCGTTGTGGAGAGAAGGTCATTGACACCGCCCGCCTCTTCGACTCCGTAAGAGGAAGCACCATGACAGTGGTGGCGACGATGCCAGTGACGACGACGACGATGACAAGTTGCCGAAGCTGGACTTCTATCAGCCTAGTTACGGCTCGCGTTAGCCTCGAGTCAAAATGGAATCAAAAACGTCATCACCATAATATATATATATATATATATATATATATATATATATAAACAACCACACGTCAAGGCGTTGAACTCAACAATAAGCCGATTTGTAGACGATCAACTTGCTCAAGCGCGTTGAATAAACATGCTGAGGTTGGCTTGCCTCCCTTTACTCTAAACCGGATCTCGGCTTTGGTCTCTGCGAGTTGATGCAACTACCTAAAGCAAGCTTCGGAAAGTATTCGTGTAACTGGTCACTCGCTTCCGTTATGAAGATAAACAGTCTCTCTGGCTATGGAGAGTAGCGTAAAAAATGTCAGCTTACTCACCATAATTTCGCCAAAATTGATTATGGAAGGAAAACTGATGCATGTAGTCAAATTCAAAACCCAGCCAAAAGTGCAACGAGCATGAAGCGCAAACACGCGGAGGGCGACGATAGCGGCGACGACGGTGCCGCAGCGGCGGTCGCAGCAGTGGCGGCCTTTGAGCAGGCGGAGCGAGACGCGAAGAAAGGTACGCGCGTGTTCGTGCGTACTCATTCGGCTACTTCTGCGTTCATAATCGATCGACGGATCGCTGCCGAGTGCGCATTGGGTTTGCACACGTCAATTGAAAGGCGTGGCAGGCGCATTCAATGTCGACATCATTCATCGCTCTAACGATATGCGGGTATGTTTGTATGTGTATGGGATGTGTGTGTGCAGCTAAAGCAGCTCAAGAAACGCTGGCGACGACAAGTGATGGATCGTCGAAGCGCGTGATTGAGCTGGACGAGACGATCGACGTCGAGGCGTTTTTCAAGCAGGACTGCGACGGCGCTGCCCAGGTGAGTGAGTGAACAGAGTGCGATATGGCTTATGTGTGGATAAGTGTGGTGATTAAGCAAACTGCTATTTCTGCGGCCCCTTTACCGATAGAAACTGCTTGAGCAAACGAAGGCGCGCTGCGCAGACCTGCGGAGAGAATTTGAGCAGTCCAAGCAGGTGATCTTGAACGGGCTGGCCGCAGAGAAAGAGAACCTGCTGGCCGACCGAGAAGGTACGAGTGCGTTCTGCCACCGGCTTACTTTATTGTGTTCCTTAGTTTAACGATTGGATGGATGCTCCGATTGTAAACAGCCGCTGCGTCTACGCCCGACGCGTTCGACGTCAGCATCAAGGTCGTCGCCGGTCCGTACAAAGGAAGCTCGTTTCTTCTTCACTTGGACGCAGTACGTCGCAGTTTTGCCAGCCACCTGTGCGAATTTACACACTCTCTTTCTGATCCCACGAACTCACGCTTCCCAATGGTACTCGCTGTATGACGCAGAAACACCGGTCGTGCCTGATCGGCCGCTCTACGGGCCGCAAGTTCCGCGCGCCAAACGGACTCAGTATGCCGAAAGACGCCGAGCTGTCGACGACCCATGGACAGGTGAGCTGGCGGCTGCACTTAGAAGATCTGGCTGTGCGTGTGCCTGCTTGGTCTTAGATTCTAAACTTTCTCTCTTGCTGTGTATGCTTTCTGTGACTCCTTGCTTTGCCTGCAGCTCCGGTTAGAAGCCGACGGCCGCGTGTTCTTCACCGACCTGGACAGCACGAACGGCTCGTACATCAACGACGAGTCAGTCGAACCGCACGAGCCCCATCTGCTGAGCACCACAACACCCAACAAAGTGTACGTCGGCGGTTCAGACCTGCTCGTCTCGTTCACAAGGCGATCCTAGAGCTTTCTTCTTTGGTTTTCGCTGTCTGTCTGTGCACAGAGAGAGAAAGATACACACACACAGGGAGAAGACGATCATCCACATATAGTATTATATTTCCTTTTGCTTTTTTGCTTTTCTTCTTTGATCATTTAGCTGTGTAACGAAGGATACTGATGCTGGGCTCTATCGCCATTTCGCTATCATCGACAGCAGACGTCAGTCCCATGCACCGCCATCGCTTCGTCTCTTTCCACGCGCACTCTTCCATTCAGTAGAGAGCCAAATCTAGACGCACAACGACGCTTACGATCGCTGAATCTTGTCCTTGATCTCGTCCACGATCTTGTCCGACTTGTCCAGCACCGCCTGCGCGTCGCTGTCGCCCTTGAACGCGAGCTGGCACGTCGTCCAGCTGGAGCCAGCGCCGGCACCCGCGCCAAAGCCCGTCAGCGCACCGCGAGCCGCACCAGAGCCTACCATCGACCATACACACACACATACGCATAGACACAGAGAAATATATGTAAGCCACTACACAACACTTGTCCATCGACGGGAAATCACCACATCAATCAAACGCAGCAATGGCTACGAAGACGTACGCGCGAGGACGACAGAGGTGAGGCCGCCGGCGACGAGGCCCGCGGCGAAGTGCAGCGTGAAGTTCTCGATGCACTTGTCCCACTTCTCCGAGATGCGGAACTCTGACGGCACGTTGGCGTTGTTGTTGCTGCTGCTCATGATGCTTTGACTCGTCTTGTGTGTTTGCTTGTCTTTATGTGTCTTTGTATTCTGACGTGAATCAAAGAGGGAAACTGCGTTTGTGGCCAGGAAACAATACCGGTAGTTACCGGTCTCGGATTGAAGCCACCAACGACTTGATTTCCCAACAATCAGCCGACTGCAAAATACCGGTTTTAGTGGAAACCGGTAATCTACCGATTTATCAGCTTTCTTCTAAATCAGTAGATTTAAACTCAAATCTACTGATTTAAGAAAATAAAAGCAGAAAAGACGAAGTTTTTGTTTTTAAATCAGTATGTTTTGCTTTTTTCTGTCTTAAATCAGTAGATTTTTTAATTTTGTCAAAATTAAAAAATCTACTGATTTAAGACAGAAAAAAAGCAGAAAGGACATCCTGACAAAACCGGTAATTTACCGGTTTTGTATAATTTACCGGTTTGCCCGCTTTCTGATCCATTTATCATTTTCTTGGCTCCAAGCAAAAAGACTAAGAAGAGAAGAAACATGGCGGAGGACGAGCGCGTGGTGCTGCTGGGCACGGTGCAGGAGCGCCAGTCGGTCGACAACAGCTCGCCCTTCGCGTGCAAAGCTGGCGGGTCGCCTGTACGTGTCTGCGTGTGACTACACGACCTGCTGTGTGTGTGCTCTGTTTTCTCTGCGTTGTGATCTGCAGGAGCGCATCCATTCACTCATCGGATGTTTGTGTCGTTGATTGGCTTGATGACCGATCATGTAGGCGTGGTACAATAGCAGCGAGCCACCGCAGGAAGCCGAGTCGCTCGTGTGTCCAAAGTGCAGCAAGCCTCTCTTCCTCGTCTCGCAGGTATGGGGCAGTGCATATGTGCGCATGGCGATATGGCCGTCGAGTATGTATTGATCGAGCGTGCTTGAATGGATGGATGGATGGATGCAGGTGTATGCGCCAGTGGACACAGACCGCACGCTGTACGTGTTTGGCTGCAACTCCGTGGACTGCACGGAGACCCCAGGCAGCTGGCGCGTCCTGCGAGACCAGAACGAAACTGCAGAGCTCGCAGCGGCCGCTGCTATTGCTGCTGCTGAACCTGCGTCGTCTGCACCACAGTCCAGTAATGTTGTGAAGAGCGCATGGGACGCCGCAGGTTCCGACAGCGACTCGAGTGATTGGGGCGAAAACGACGACGATGACAACGACCCTTTCGCGACTACGAGCGGTGGTGGTGGTGACGACTTCATCGACCTCGAGGCGCTGCTGATGCAGCGTGATGACGCCATGTCCGCGGCAACGAACACCTCGGCGTCCTCGTCGAACAAGATGCAGGCCAAGTCAGCCACCAGTGGTAAATCTACAACAACAGCAGCTGCATCTAAGTCTGCATCAGCAAAAGCTGCTGCGCTGGCGTTCCCAGCACTGCCGATCGAGGTGATCGACGAGCCGTACGAGGACTACACGGCCGAGAACGACTTCTCGCACGAGAACGCGCTGCTGGAGGACTACATGAAGCAGGAGGAGGAAGAGAAATCCACGGACGTGGGCGACCTGCGCAAGATCATCTCGAGCACAAAGAAGAGTAAAAACGGCAGTGCGAGCAGTGGAGGCGGAGCCGCTGGTGGCTCGTCCTCGGGTGAGTCCTACGAGAAGACGCCGGCGCAGCAGCGCCACTTCATGCGCTTCCAGAAGCGCATCAGCCGCTGTCCGCTGCAGTGTCTGCGCTACGACTATGGCGGCGAACCGCTTTGGCCCGTGCCCAAGCCACAGAGCGTCAAGGTCCCCAAGTGCATCTGCGGCGAGGCGCGCGTGTTTGAGCTCCAGCTCACGCCGACGATCAACTATTTCCTCAAGGTGGACAAGTTCGCAAGCCCCCTGACCGTACCTAAAGCAGTACCATTAGTGCCAGCCGAGTCTGTTGGCGACTCAGAGAGCGCAAAGAAGAGCGGCAACAAGACTGCTGCTGCTGCTGTGCTTCCACCAGTAAAATCTGCAGCTGGCGGTGGCATGGACTGGATGAGCGTCATGGTCTACTGCTGCCCGAAGAGCTGCTCGCGAAGCCGCGAGGAGTTTGTGTTTGTGCTCCCAGCAGAAAAAGCCTAAGGGTGATGATACCACTCACAAGGGAAATGGTTGGAAGGCTGTCAGTGCAACATAATAGAGGAAGATTGACTTCGTTTGCCTCTGGCTATTCCGGTAGTTCGAAGTAGATCGCAAGATTCATAGACTCGATGTATCTATCGATCTACCGCAACAGAGAGGACGACGACGACACTGCTGCGAGAAACAGCACAAGAACCACAACAGGCTGAACAGTAGTAGCATATGCTGCTGAGGAGGAAGTCTCCTTCAACGCCACGCTCTCCAGATTTCTGTCTGCTGAGCTACAGCCGCGATGACGCCGCTCACGATCTCTGCAGGCTCTTCCTGGGGAAGCTCGACCTTCATGCATGGAATCACCATCGTTCGTGGTAGGAGCATACGTGCCGAAAAGAGTACCGGTGGAGCTCTGCCGTTCAGACGCATCATAAGCAGGGTTAAGCTACTTGTTGTTGCAAGAGAGAGCGAGAGAGACCACGTGGGGTTCCCTCATCAAGGACTCTGACGCATCGAGGAGGGTGTTTATATTGCTCCATGAGCCGCTCGAAAGGAAACGTAGGCTGATAAAAATGGTCCAAGGAGACTTGATCGAATCCGAGACCTGATCTGGGGGGCTCCTTCCTACGCAGTGGTGCTGGGGGTGGAGCCTTTATGATGGAGCGCTGTGTGGGGCTGAAATGCACGCACAAGATTGGCGGCTTGTTCATTACACAGACACGAGCACAGCGCAGCTTGCATATTCGAAGAGCACCAGAACTATCATTGTCTATGCGCTGTCCCTCCCCTCGCTGATTCCACAGCGATAGAAGACCCCAAAGAGAAGCATGGAATGCACAACAAGACGATATTGTTATAACTTTGCTTACAAACAAGACAAGAAAGCTGCATGCAAACTGCGGCTGATCTAAGCGAAGGCAGAGGCTAAGCCAACGCAATGGGGACGAGAGGCAACGCAAAAGCCCCTGCAGCGCCGACGTCTCCTAGCGGAGTACTGGCGCCACTCGTTTTCCCTCCGATGTCTCTGCCCCGGGGCTTGTCGCTCTCGCTGAGCGTCAGGATCTCTCCCAGAGCTCACTCGGGAAGTGCGCACTTCTCACAGGGAAACCGCTTGAGGTTTGGCGAAAGTTCCGTGCAGGAGACCTGGTCTGGGCTCACAGCCACCTTTGCAGCGACCAGAGCGTTGTACTATGCGTCGAGACAGATCTTCTCAGTGGGACTTGGAACCGCGTACAGAAACGTATAGATGATCTCGCCAAAGTACCGGATGGGTTCGGATCTGGTCGTGGTGGCCTTGATTATTGCTTCAGTGGTCTAGATCACTTCGACTTGGTCGAGACCCGCCAAATTGTCTCCATACACCACCACACGGCCCGCGTACGGATTCGACTCGAGGTAGTACACCAATTGATTCACGACCGCGGCTCCTGGGACACTCAGATCAAGATTGGCGTTCGCGTTGTCGACGTCACTTGGTCTCTTGATCAACCAGGTGCGAGCCGAGAGCCCGGTTTCTGTGGCGGTGGCGCCGTTGGAGATGCTTGGAACTCGCGCCTCCTCCTCGATTGTAAATCCACTAGAGTTTCTTGGTACGAATGAGACGCCTCGTGGGTTCTTCCGTGTCATCCATGCTGGTACCTGGACAATCACGGAGCTGCAGTCGCATAGCGTGCTCGTAGCTTGGCATGTTTCCTACAAACGGAACGTCCTCCAGAATCACCACGTCGTCGTCGCCAAGAGCACCAACGCTTGACAGTGAGTTTTTGTTTCGCACCAGCACCTCAACGAGCAGGAGCTGTCCCACAGCGGGAGTTTTCAGCAGACGCAGTGCCAATTCCACGTCGTTGTCGGCTGTCACGTTCACCGCCGCCACGACCGCTTCGGAGCTTCCAGAGAGATTTTGACTTCTGCGTCGCAGTCGCTTGAGATCTCGCTCGAATAGCTCACAAAGATGGTCTCAGGGAGACGGACATCCAGGAAAGGGAAGTCGGGCCGGCCTTTGACCTGCCAGAGTCTCGAGAATACTTGGTGGGGGCTCACTTGGTTGCCCGCATCCACTTTGACGATCGGATGGCGCTTCACGACTGCCGCCGAATTCTGACTTGTTATACCAGGAACACGCAAGCCAAAGAACAGCAGCAGCGCGATGAGCACAATCTTGGTGGTCATGTTCCGGATGGTGCGAAGGCGTCTTGTTGGCGAATGAGCTTCCGAAAATCGGAAGCTCATTCGTCGAGAAACTATTTGCGATGGCACTCGTGTGGTTGTAAAGCCTAGACCATCACACAACCTCCCACATATGAATGTACTATAAAATCACCCTCCTTGTTATTTTATCCAGAAAACGAACCACTGTGGCAAACTTTACGAGAGCTACAGTCCCAGCAACATGGCTACCATCAGCACAATCGCTGGATAAAGAACTACTCCATACGGGACAACCCCACAGGGTCTACTGCTACTACTTCCACCAGAGGACACTCCGGGTGCGCTTGTCGCTGCTGCAGGCTCGCTGGACAGCGTATCTGCAGGTACGCGCTCGGGGACACTGAGCTTCGCGCACGGGAAAACAGTCGCCGACCCCGTCGTCGCCGCTGTTGTGCTGCCAGTGAAGGATACTCTTGAGTCGTGGGAATTCGTGACGCTCACACCGTTCAGGTTGTGGTCTGCAGAGATGCAGATGTTCCCGATCTCGCTCGGCGTGGTCCAGATCTGCGAACCCACGGTCTCTCCAAAGTAGCTCACGCCTCCGGAGCTCATGGTCGCCAGTGACATGGCGTTCGTCGTCCAGAGCTCACCGATCTCCACCTGGATACCGCCCGTCTTGTGTGCTGTGAACGCGACGCTTGACGAGACGATCAGACTCTTGGGGGCGGACACGAACACGGTCCCTTCGCCGCTGTTGCCCACTTGGAGGGTTTCGTTCGTGTGCGTGCTGTCCTTCTGGAGCTCCTTGACTTGGACGGCGGTGCTGTCAGGAGCTATTGCGGTGACTGGGAAGGCTGCAGTGAGCCCGACGAGCGTCGTGAAAGCTTTACGAGCAATCGCAGGTGAAGACCCCGAACCGTTAGGCTTTAAGCGCACGTGGAGGCTCTGAACGTCTGCTGTGAGCGTGGAGACCACCTCGACTTGGTCGAGATCAGGGACTTCGTCACCAAACACCATGACGCGGCCTGCATAGACTTCACCACCACTGCCACCGCTAGTATAGTCTCGGAGTTTATCGATGACCGCTGACCCAGGTACCGAGAGACCAAGGCTGACGCTGCCACTGGCTTTCCCGTCGCCAGCCGTCTTGATCATCCACATGCGAGTCTTGGTTGCTGCGCCTCCATTGTTGGCGTTGCTCGGGACTTCTTCAATATTAAACTCCGAGGCTGTGGCGGTAGAGACCTCACTGCTGACGCCCACTGCTGCCGTGACTTGTCCTGGGGATACCGCCTCTGTGATTCCAGCACCATTACCGTTAAGCTGCAGTCGCCGTGCACTAGTACCTGGAACGTTTGACGCAACGTCCGTGGACGCGAGCACGTTCTCTCCGATCACGACATCGCCTGGACCGTCCGAAAACACTTTGCGCACCGAGTTCTTGCTGCGTAGCTGGATCTCAACTAGCAAGTACTCGCCCGCGAGCGGCTTTCGCGACGTCGCCACCGTGAGATCCTCCTCGTTGCAGTCCACGGTTACGGCATCGACCACCTCCTGTGAGCTCCCGGATACTTTGATCTCTGCAGCCGACTCGGCACTCAACAGACTGATATTGGTGCTCCCATTGTTGCTACTGCTGCTGCTGGCATACGAGATGAACACTCGTCCCGGGAGGCCCACGGTCAGCTTGTTAATATCCGGAACGCCCTTGACTTGCCACAGACCCGAGTACAGCTGATGCGCGCTCACTTGGACACTAGTGTCCACTGGGGCGATCGGACTGCGAGTCACGCTCGCATTGCCATGGGCTCTCACTGCAATGGAGAAGCAGCAGCACAGCAGGAGCGCGATCAACCCAAGTGACTTGCAAGAAGGAGACCCCATGATCTGTGATGGTCTGTCTGTGTGCTCCAAGGTCTTGCGTTTGGCAAATGAAGCGGAGCACTGGAGTGAAAAAGGGGGCTGGCTTGGCAGAAGTGTCACCCACACTGCAGGGCCCTGGGATGACTCATTACACCCTCTTGTGATAGAGATAGGGGGAGGAACTAGAGGCTGCACCCCGAGCCATCTCTGGGGCTTTGCTGCTAGCCACACAAACGCGCCACAACTTCGATGTTCCAAAGAACTGCTGTACTCCGCAACTTGTGAGAGGCCTCATCTCCTAAGTTCAGTTTCTGTGCGAGTAGCACAAGCGCTTTTCGAATGAGAGAGTGGATGGCATACTGGCAAACTGAAATGCATACCAAGCGCACATTCATCATTGATAACCACGACATTACGGTCCTCAGCTGCGCGTTTTCTGCTCGTGATTGATACAGACAGATAGAGTGCTCCACCGTTGAGTGGGTGGGTGAGTCGACTCACTTGGTTACCCAAAGTGACCACGAGTGGAGCAAGCGATTGCTCATCAAATACCGAGTTGCTTGGTGAGTGAAATTCAGCGTGCGCGCGACTGGATATTGTTGTGAACAATATCCAGCAGAGCCTGGAAGCATGACAGCACCACTCTGCCTCTTGTCCCCCTGTGCTGTAGGGAACCTCCCCACTTTTGTGTCGACCTTTGGGTGGCGGCGCATGAGCAATCGCTCACGTGCACAGGATGCGCGCACGTGGTACTCTAGAACTGATGTCGCCCATTTTTGACAATTGCTACATATATGTGCTGCTATTGATGAGAGAGTGCGTGGAAACTCGACGCTTGATGAGGGTTTGTTTGGTCGATTGGTTACTGCACTGCAACTACTATAATATACTAATAGTTGCTGCCGAAACCCGAGAGGTGCTGTGGGTAATGGTCGGGACTGGAACTGGAATGCGACCGGCTCGCTACGCGCAACGAACACGAGGGTTTTCTACTTTGATTTTCGAAAACAATCGAGTCAGACTGACTCCTGACTCAACCACTCGGAAAAGAGCAAGTGGATCTACAATGCAGTGGTGTACCCAGCACTCATCTTGCTCAGCTCAGCTTGTAACGTTAAAGGAAGCTAACCTTCAGTTTCAGTTTTGGCAACACCAACTTCACGACTTCACGACTTCACGTATGAGGGCACGAGGTATTCTTGACCATTCTTGAACACCCAGTACACACCGGTACTGATATCGATGGTCCGCCATTTGCTACGTCCAAGCGAGTTGTTATACCAACCATACATATATACCAACCAAACAAAGTCTTTCAGACATCTGGCCACCCTAACCAGGCCCTTCAGACCTCTTAAGACTCTTATCAGACTTGGCCAAGTGCTCCAAGTGTGCTCCAATGCTCAAAGAGTAAGTCTGATGAGGGTCTGAAGAGGTCTGAAGAGTACCAAACTGTTGAAGCGGTTGTGCCTATTAACCGACAAGTACAGTTGTCGGTTAAGTAGAAAAATGGTAGCTAAGCAAAAATCGGATAAACCATATCGTCAGTATTTAATTGAATGTCACTAAAACGAGCTACTGCACCAAATACTGTCTTGGATAATTTTGATGTCCTTATAACCAGACGAGTATGCAGTCAAAAGTTGAAAATAGCTGTCTATTTTCTCAAATTAACGACATTAGATGTTAGTGCAACCGATCAAATAGTGACTCTCACTTTGGAGCGTGCCAAGGTGACACAACCACCACGCACATCAATTCGCAGCAGCAAGCAAACAGCCCCATCGGCACCGAGAAAGATGCGCGCAATCCGTCTGCGCTCGTCGCCGCTGCTTAAACGTGGAAGCGGTGGAGGCACATCCACGCGGCCACCGGCGTCTACCGCAAGCGCCGCACTGGTGCACGCGCCACATGCGCAAGTGCATACGCCGTCATCTGCGTCCAGCGCGCTGCTGCACCTGCATCGCGTGCTCCCCATTAGCAACAGCAGCCACGCTCGCAACTTCTCGGTCACGACCAAGTTCCCCACGCAGGACGAGTCCGCGATCCTCGCGCACGCGGACGACGAGTACGACCCCAACTGCTCACAGCTCGTCTGCGGCAGCTGCAACACGCCGATCAGCCAGACGAACGACCTCATCTTCTTCAAGTGGTGCGTGTGGATGTGTGTGAATGTACCCGCTGAAATGTATTTTGTATCTAATTGCCTGCGCTCGTATGTATCAACAGGAAAAACGGAATCCATTTGTCGAGTACGACCGACGCGCCGCTGCGCAGCCTCTGCTCGCAGGACAACTGGGAGGACGACACCGACGTGTCGTGGAAGAAGCACAAGCTGCACTGCCTCAAGTGTGGCAATCACGTGGGCACGATGGCCAAGGTGTTTGCGAGCGACAAGATCCTGTTCAGCGCCAAGCAGGTGGCGATCCAGATGCCCACGAACCAGTCGCCGCTCATCTCGATTTCCGGATACCCGTCGTCGCAGCTCGGCTTCTCGTACTGGACCGAGCTCATCCTGATGCTCGAGTCGCAGCCAACGCTCAAGGACGCGCTGCAGATCCGTCGGGTGCGTTCAGCAAGCATTTTGATCATATCGTATTGTATGAGTGACTTGGGGACTGATCTGTGATACGCTGTTGTGATATTGAGTAGGTGGACCAAATCCGAGAGTTCAGCAAGCAGCGCAAGCAACTCAACACGAAGCTATTGATGGCGAAGGACCTCCCGACTCTGCTCCGCATCGTAGACGAGCATGTACGTACAAGTGATAACTGTATCCATGTATTCTCAGTAACATTGCCCACCAAATGTACTTACTCACGAGTGGCTTTCTCGTCCATATTGACGAACCTAGGCTTCCGAGATGAACGACGTGAACATTTTGACGGCGGTGGTGCGCGTCTCGCGCTTCTCAGCGAACCAGACCCCGCGGAAGAACCGAGTGGTGCGTCTCCTATTTTTTATTTCAATTGCTGGTTAGTGGCTTTATGGCGTGGATTGTACTAAACTGAATGCTGGTTGGTGTTTGGTTGGCCCTGTTGTGGCAACGTGCAGTCGGTGACACCGCGCTTGAACTTGCTCACCAAGTCGGAGGCGCCAGAGGATCAGCTGCTCGACATCTCGTCGCACATGATGGCGCGACCGCGCTCGGCGAAAGAGATCGCGCTGGAGAAAGAGCGGTAGGTTGAATACTCCATTCATCATTCCTGCCTCGCAATTTTTGACAATGTTGGACTCATTCATTTTTGTGTCTGTGTGTTTCTCCTTACATCATATTCAGATTCTGGAAATTGGTGCAGTTGGTGGAGAGTCTCGTGAATTTCAGCATCTCGGCGTTGAAAGAGGGCCACGAGCTGGCAAATTTCATGAAATCGATCTGGCAGCTGGGTATCGGCCGACCGAGCATCTTGGAGTAAGTGGCGTGACTTTAATTGTCATCCCAGTCGCAAGTTTCTATGTTGTCATAAGAATGAACTAACTGTCTTATCTCACATCACATAGGCCAATCGCAAAGCAGGTGCTGTTTGTGCTCAACTCGGAGACCGAGGTTCACGACATCAATGAGCACGAGGCGTCGATCATCGCGACGTCGATCGTGCACCTGTCGTCGAAAGAAGTGCGCGAGCAGCCGTGGGTGAAGCAGCTGCTGCACGCCGCGGCGAACCGACTGGTGGAAGAATCGACGCGCAAGGGAAAGACGTCGAACTTTGACATCCTCATCCCGCTCGTACGTGCGTTTGTGATCGCGGGCGAGTTTCACGAAGAGCTCTTCACGCTGTTGTTCACTGAGGTGCGCAAGGACCGGTTGGACCAGGCGGACTACATGTCTCCGTTCAAGATCCGGAACCTCAAGTCCAAGATGTACCAGGTGCACCTGGATTGCGCGCTGAATGGGTACGCGAAGGATTTGCGACTCAAGCCAGCGCAGGTCGAGGAGTTCAAGGAGATCTTCCAGAGCCACCAGGTGCAGGTGAAGAGCTCGTCGTTCCGCCTGCAGCACTTGGTGTCTACTGCGCTGGACGAGATGGGCGTCGAGCACACGCGCTCGCTCGCGCTGGACGAAGGCTACTGCCTCGACATTGCGCTGAAGCACAAGATCGCGATCGAGATTAACGACGCCGAGTGCTACCAGGTGCTGGAGGACCACGAGCCTGAGGGCGAGGCCGACAAGAAAGACTTTATCATCGCGAGCTCGGTGGACGAGAAACCGTTCGGTTTTGTGGACCTGAAGGCGCGCCACCTGGAGGAGCTCGGCTGGGTCGTCATCCAGCTGCGCGCCGACAAGTACCAGAAACTGTTGAGCGTTGAGGACCGTGTGCGATATCTGAGCATGCTGCTGGAGGTCGCCAACAACGCGCGCCGCCAGCAGCACCTATCGGAGTTGACATCGTCTTCGTCAGATTAGACTTGCGGATAGATACCGATAGCGCGATGCCGACTAAATAGACTGGAAGAAAAAACAGAGCACCAAGAAGACAAAGTAATAGAGCCAACGAACGGACGGAATGGGTGATGACTTTATCAGATACATGTATGGTATTCTCTATTCAGGTAGTGTGTTGTCTATGCATAAATCCCCTGCCTGTGTATTACAGTGCATGCATGTGGATATGTGTGTGTTCATCTCTAGCGACTGATACGGTTGGTAACTTAATTCTGTTTCGACTTCTTCTTGCTCTTCTTCTCCTTCTTGGTCTCCACAACCTCTTCTTCTTCTTCAGCTTCCTTCTCAGCTTCAGCCTCCACAGTCTTGTCCTTCTTCACCTTCTTCTTCTTGTCCTTCTTGTCCTTCTTCACCTCTTCCACTTCCTCAACCGCAGCAGCAACAGGCGTCTCCTCCTCCTCCACGGGCGCTTCCACCGCCTCGAGCTTTCGCTTCTTGCTCTTCTTGCTCTTCTTCTTCTCTACAACTTGCGTTTCCTCTTCTCCCTTCTCGCTCTCCGCAGCCACGGTCTCTTCTTCTTCCTCTTCCTGTTCGTCCTCACTCTCTTCCTGCTTCTTGTTCTTCTTGGACTTCTTCTCCTTCTTGGCCTTCTTCTCCTTCTTGGACTTCTTCTCCTTCTTGGACTTCTTCTCCTTCTTGGACTTCTTCTCACTCACGTCACTGTTCGCTTCGTCGTCGCTCTTCTTCTCGCTGCCGTCCTCGAAGCGCTTGTGGTCGTAGCCACCCTCGCCCTGACGCACGAACATCGAGTACAGACCGTTGTTCGGCAAGCCGTCGGTGCGCTTAGCACCCTTTTTGCCAATGCCCGCGCCGAAACCGAGACCACCCTGTTCAAACACAATCGATAAGATAAACAGAGGAGTTAGCTACCAAACCACATGACCATGGAGTTCCAACAAGCAAGTCCACATCGCTACGTCATGCGCGTTGCTGACAACAGCAACCTGCCGCAGCCACAATGCTGCCCACCCACTCGCACTGTTGCTCTGCTGATAATCAATCAGGCAATCAATCGATGGCCGCAAGCACCATACAGATGCAACGTGCATGTAGAAGCAGGTCCAGCACATGCAGGGCAGTGAAGGAATTGCTTGAGAGAGTGAGTGAGGAACGTACGCTTTTTCCGCCCGGACGCAGCTTGGAGAGCACTTCGTGCATCTGGATGAGCTTGTGGTCCTCCATCGTAGATCTGTGCGTCTGTAGCTGTCTGCCTGTCCTGCGTGTGTGTGCGTCGAGAGCTCTCGAGCGTTTGCTGCGTCCTCGCTTGGCGATTGCTGCTGCTTTTCGCGTTTGGTTTGGCTGCTCAATTTGCCCAAGCCAGTCAATTTCAAAAGGAAGTTTTGGTGTCACACAATAGATCTCGTAATAGCTACACAACGAATGCAGCTGGCAATTTGTTTGTATTCGGGACCAACAACAAATATAGTGGCAGCTGCTGTATTGGTTGTTGGTGTGAGTTTACTGCTCTCAAGGTGTGCACAACGTGTGCGAACAGATAGCCACATAGCCACCACGAACAAATAATTGATCTCATTGCCAATTTATTCTCAAAGCCAGCACCTTCGTGTATTTGGTCTCATGAAAAAGCTAACGTTATTGAAACTCACAACTGGAGCAGCAGCTGTGGATATTTCAGTCTATAATGAGCAATTTTTTTAAACAAGCTGTCGTTTCTCTAAATTTGACCTCAGAAATGTCACTATTGAATATCTTATGTTGAAGGCGTCTCTCTCCAGCCTTGTATCGCGCCACGCTGAAATTTAATCTCGAAAAATGTATGGTAAGGGCAAGTCACCTCCGTGGCAAAAGCTCACAATAGCGGTAGCAGCAGAGAAATTATCGAGGTATTAGCCCATAAACCCAGTCGAAATTTGAATGAGATAGAACAACCCACAACACATATTAAACCCAAATTCGAACCAAAAACACCGTCTGTGTATTGTGGATCAATAGCAGCTCGGATGTTTTTTCGGACAAGACAGCTAGGAGAGTGGCGGCATTTATCGATGGATACCGGCAGGAGTCTCTCTGACCCGGTTGCGTTCGCTACAAGGCAGATCGTGAAGCGAGTTTTTTTCATTTGCACATCTAGCCGTGGGACACGAGCCCACAATCGACCAGGAGTGCAAGCATAGAAAACGACGTTTTGCCCGTGTTCCAAATGCATTCTAACGCTGCGAGTTTTTTTTTGCCTTTTGCTCATCGTGAGGGATACGGTAGCGTCTTTCTGGCTGAAAGCTGCTTCACTGTGAAAATCAAGCAACCACAATCGCAAGTCTTGACACCGAGGGGACTTGCAAATATGTTCATTACTACCTTCATAATCAGCTAACCAGCTAGCCAAAACCCAAAACCGATCTAACCAAATAAAGATAATCGGTTTTCTTGTTTGAGTGGGATTCGTTTTCTAGACAAAATTCTGGACACCTTAATATAGCAAAACCCATACAAAACATCCGGAATTTTGTTTAGTTTTCCCTGTTGTTAGTACACAAGTGTGTGTACTAGCAATTTAGTTCATGTATACTATACTATCCTGTCAAAAGTATTGTCTGAATCAGGTGTCATAAATGACACACGTGTCGAAAACGACCTTCTTGTTGGAAAGTGTACCAAGCATTCAGAAGCTGACTCCTTGTCGTCCACAGACTACCAATCGCACCTGCTAGCGGATTGACTGGTCTTCCGCCCCTGCAGCCAGCTATAAGCTGATCTGTAAAAGCTATCTTGCTACGTGGTGTCTCGTGACACGATGACGAGATCCTGGTAATGCTCTGGTACCGATACCTTTGCTCAAGAGACATAGAGCCACATCCCGGTGTATGCTGCGTTTTTCCAATGCCCGCACTGATGAAAATCATCAATACGGTCGCCAAATCTTCCGTGAAAGTGAATCATCAATCAGAACACAGCGGTAAAATAATCAGCAATATGGCGGGATCGAATAGGGTCTTGCGAATGGAGGAGGGAAAGTTTCCTACAGGTCCCAATACATAATAATCGCTCGGAGTGTCGTTTTGTGATCAAAGTGGTTGGCGCAAAGCGGTACATTCACGATTGCAGCGGATACCCAGCAAGAATACAGTTAGCATACAATCATGTATCAATCGATAATCGCCATTTTTTAATAAAGCGTTGACGTAGACAGTTTGCACGGTTAAGAGCGCCACATGCAAACTAACTTTGCAACACAAATTGCAGCTTAGACAACAACAGCAGCACACACCACACAAGAAGCAGGCGTCGGCAACGTAAGTGCACTCGCAACAGAGGTCCTGTCTGACGTCGTTTGGCACCGTCAAGCAGTGAAGTAGCGCGCTGCCTACTGTGCAAAACAGAGTCGTTCTTCTATCAGGAAATCAATCAGCACTCTCGTTTTGGCTCTTGTTATGTACCACCTGGGGGATCTGTTTGCAAGATCGATTGCGCGCTCTTTCTTTTCTCATTCAAGGCTTGCTCGTCTTCCTTTTCTTCAGGATTGAGAGCAGTTGCTCTGTGATGATGAGTTTTAAGCTCAGACTAATAACAGAGTCGTCTGCATCGAGGTCCGAAAAATACAGCCAGTTTGACCATGCTGGTTTTTTGTGAATCTGATCGGAGATCGGATCCCTTCTCCAATCTTGTTTTTGACTGGCGTTTGCCTGTTGAGTGGTCCACCGCTGCCACTCTTTTCGGCCGCATTCATACGGCCGTGGATTGGAAGAGATCAGATCACATACACGACGCCAAATGGCAGGCATTTCACCGAGACAAACACACCCCACAGGTTCTCACACGCGGTCCAAAGGTCAGTTTTCTAATCGAAACTCCCTCCTCGCTCCTTTCCCTTCTTTGTGTGGCTAGCTGGCTGCTTTCCTGGTGTACTGTAGGAATTTGCACACTTTCGCGCCTGTGCGGGAACCCGCCCTTACCTGCGTTCGCAGCACCGAGGTTGACGCGCTCATGTAACACCAGCGCATTGAAGTTATCTTTTGTTTCTTGGTGGAGGTGATGGCAAATACCAGAAAATATTGTGCGACTGGAGTGCAGGTATCCCATGGAAACGGAAGTTGAACAGCAGCATTCGAATCCTCCTTTGCTAACGTCGAAATTAACAGAAAAAGCAAAGTGAGGATGGTTCCATCAAAATGGAGAGTAGGAGCTCAGGCAAGTCAGAAATACAGTAGCAGTGGCCGACTCAGCTTGATTATCAGCACCTTCCCGAGTATTAAGTTAAATAGATTTTTGTCGGGTTCACAAAGCGTAACTCAAACGTAACAAATGTCGAGTATGATGTATATAATATTGGACAGGATCGAGTTAGACAGGTGATTGCTTCAATCTTGCCCGGTCTCAGAGAGGTCAGCTACTGTTGGGTTGCGCCACACCATTGGTCACGCCGATTTATACCAGCGACAGGCGCTGGCTCGCTCGCTCACACTCACACTCAACCATCGTGATGTGATGATGAGAAAGGAGACCTGGCTCGACTCTGTCGCGACCATACGACGACATCATGACCGCGCCGCCCACAGAAGGCAATTGCAGCTCCTTTGTTATCCAGCCACCACCGCCACCTTCTCTGCGTCCGTCCTTCCTTTCGGCTCTCTCCATTCACACCCGCTTGCTCGCCCTAAGTCGCGCCCCTCACCTTTTGCCAGCCGCCCCGCGACCTCATTCTTCTTCTTTGTCCCTGCAGAGCAAAGCACCAGAACCAACACACCGCCGTTCCCTAGACGCGTGTCGCTTCTTAATCTCTCACCCAGAACCAGATTTAATTTCTCCCCACACAGACACACACAAGCAAGATGGCGCAGCAGGGCGTTGACGAGACTACCCGCAGTCCCGTGGACTCGCACTACCGCAACTCGGAGGACAAGGCGCTCAAGATCGAGGTCGCCGCCGCCGGTGACATCGACAAGGAGCACAAGGAGCAGCTCAAGCACCAGCCGAAGACCAAGAAGTTCTTCATTTGGCGCCTGACCAAGCCCAAGTGGATCGGCGCCATCGTCGGCTCGGTCATCGTCGCGCTCGTGCTGATCCTCATCATCCTGTGGTTCGCGGTCGCCGGCCCGATCTTCCAGAGCAACGCCGACAAGGTCAAGATCACGCTCAACAACCTCGACATCCTGAGTATCGAGAAGGGCGACGACGTGCGCACACTCGGCGTGAACATGAGTCTGCGCCTCACGCACGACATGCACGTGCACGCGAAGACCGACGCGACCCAGGCGCAGCTGATGTTCGACGGCGAGGCGTTCGCGTCCGTGGACCTGCCGGCGCTCGACCTGAAGACCGGCAAGCAGGAGTACGACCTCGTGATCTCGGGCAGCGCCGACGTGTCGAACGTCGGCGTGTTTGAGAAGATGGCGTCGGCGCTCGTGACGTCGCAGAGCATCACGGTGGAAGCGTCGGCGCGCCTGAAGGCGCACGCGTTCGGTCTGTCGAAGAGCGGCATCAAATTCAACCGCAGCCTGAACGTGACAGCGCTCAACAACTTCAAGACCCCGCAGCCAGTGATCAACAAGATGACGGTTAAGAGCTGCGACTCGAAGACGATCCAGATCGACATCAACGCCACAATCAACAACGTCGCGCTCGTGGGTCTCAATGGCATCGGCGCGCTCAACCTGTCGCTCTACTACGAGCAAGACTACCTGGGCTACGCTTTGTCGCTGCTGCCAGACCTGGGTATCCCGCGCGGCCCAACGGTGCAGCTCTTCAATGTCGTGATGGAGAACTCGACGACTCACTTGCCGATCATCTCGAAGATGCTCAAGGGCGTGGCGTTGGGCAACTCGCAGTTCTTCCTCACGGGCGACAGTGCGTACGCGACCGAGGTGGGTCTGCTGCGCGAGCCGCTCAAGGACCTCAACATGAGCATCTACTCCAAGGACCAGCTGCTCAGCAAGGTCGTGCTCAACCCGAACTGCGACCTCATCAAGCTCGCGCTCGGCTAAGCAAGAGCTTATGCAGAGAGAGAATTTGTGCATTCTTTGTGGTAAGTAACGAGAGAAAAGGAAAGAGAGGTATTCACTTAAGTTCGAAATTGTGTTATCTTGTGATCCCCTTGCATTAGTGATATGATGAGTGCTGTTTTTGTGCGATCTGCACCTGAAATAAATTGCTTTTTCTACCAGTAACAAAACAGTTTTTGCCTTCTTGCCTTTGATCAGTCATGCCATTTTTAAGAGGGTCATTAAGGTCAAATGCCTTGTATTCTAGGAGAAAGGCGTTTCTTTTCTGATTTTTGGAAGAATGCGCGACCTTTCGCGCAGAGAGTGCAGCGACAGTCGATCATAAATCATTCTCAAGCCATTTCCTATTTAAAATCCAAATCTTCCATTTTTCGTCTATTGCTCCATTCGCCAGTTCCAAAAGGAACTGGCGAGTATCCAGAAAAACCGTATTGCTGAAATTTGCCTTCCAACTTTATCTTTCATCGGATGAAATTAATTACCCAATCAAATCGTGTTAAATTAGGGTGTTACGGAAATGAGAGTTTTTTACTTGAAGTGTATTTTAATGTTGACATTTGAATGCAAATGAATTGTAAAGATAAACCCACTCCGACGAACTTGATCCCTACAAAAGTCAAGTATATATTGCACAAATGGCTTCATGGAAGTATTTTAATCAAACCGTCCTGAAAAATTACCCACAACGACAGTTTACATGTTTTAACATCGAAGAGTCGCGTGTACCCACCCAGACTTCTGTCTGGGTACACAGGAGAGAGTTCTCCTCTAGGAGGAAGTCCCCTTAATGAGCGCACTTTGAACCTCCTGCCGCACTCTCACCGCTGTGTCCCTGTGAAAGATCACACTTCCGACGACACCTCAGTGCCATCTTCTCACTTCCTAGCTTGTAATGCGAAGAACAACCCATCGGTCAACATCAACATCGAATGATTCCCCCCCCACCACGCCATGAGCCGCTTTCAGCCTTCGATTGACTTCTCCAATAACTAGAGCATCCCTGCTGCACCCCGAGCTTTCGACTGCCCAACGGCGTCGACGCCATGGCCACCCCTTCCGAAAGTGGCCGCGAGGGTCTCTGTCCCTGGTCGAGCCCAGGAATTGCCAAGCTGGCCGCTGCTGCTGGGTGGTATGCAACTTCGTTCAGTGGATCAGTGGCATCCAACCACGATACCACTGCGGTTTGGAGCACTTAAGTCCACTTTCCACGCTGTGATGAACGCATCGGTAAATCCAACTGCGGTTCAGCTACCATTGTTGTACCAGCCAGCTCCGCCAGCGTCTCCATCTCTCTCACCGTTGTGGACGGCCGGAGTGAACGCACCGCCCAACTCGGCTCTCTTACACGCTCAGCCTGAACTCCGAGTCACCCCTCCGACGCTTTTGCTTTCTGCTGGTCAGTTGCATCATCTTACACTGTTAATTGAAGTCGAGCCTCCTGAGGGTGATGCGTTCCCCTGGCTCCCGTCTGCAGATTTTCTTGACGACCTCATCAAGAACGTTCAGCAAGACGAATCCGTGGAGGGATTTGCTGTGACCAGATTCCCGCTTTTCCGCAGTCTTCCCAGCAATAATCTCCCCCGAGGGCATCCCTGTTGATCCGAACGAGATGTCAGTACCGACGTGTATGTATCAAACAATGCACGACCAATTGAAAGAGCGAGCAGTTGCGCTGTGCATCCGGTTCTGGTGTGTCGTGAGTGAGGTCGCTCTAGTGATGGAGATGAATGCGAGCGCGCTTCACCATGGTGTGAGAGCGCGGAGAATTAGTCTAAGAGGGTAAGAGCTAGCGGGTGATGAAGAAGCTCGTGAGATGCAAGAAGCTGTCAATGAAATCGCTGCCAACATCAGACAAGGGTGCCCGAGAATCGAAGTGCTGGTCTTCTCCCAACCTCGCCAATCCATCGTCCACCTGAACCGCTTTCTGTGGTTGTTGTGGGGAACAAAATCCTCTATTGACGTCTGTGTGTACATGTTCACACATGACGCGTTTGCGAACGCTCTGGTCGCTGGCGCGAAGATCCACAAAGTCCAAGTTCGCATCTGGACACGCAGAAAGCACATGTCCAGCAACGGCTCGCGAATTTCGAAGTTGGTGAGAGCTCAGATTGAGGTCAGGATTCACTCCAAGACTAATTTCAACCATCATCACAAGTGGTGCGTGATCGATAACTATATTACAATGTCTTGGTCCCTCAATTGGGCTTACCAAGCCTTCTCCAATGGAGAAGCCGTGGAGATCAAAACAGGGTACGCGGCGGTGAACGCCAGATACTAAGCAATCATCGACAGGGTGGAAGGATTCTATTAGCGTGTCACTTACAGTCAGCTCAGCAACCACAGCCACGTCACCTGTCGGTCGTGCTTGGAGGAAACGAGCGAAGAACAACTCGAGGAAAGCTTTGAGTTCTCTTCCTCTAGGGATACTTCGAGTAAATAGGCTTTCATATCTATAAAAAAAATGTCCTATTAAAAAGTGGCCTCGATGAAGTCCACATTCGTGCGCGTGCATGTTGTTGTGGTGTATGCTTGGCAAGCGTGAATATGTGGACGACACCAACTCGCCCGTGGAGAGCCAAATACCGGAGGAACCACTGAGTCCGTACATTGCAGTAAAGGGCGAGGTGTCGGTGAGGTCTCCCATGGACCTCGACTTCATCCTCTGCGCTCTGTGAATCATCCGAGTGCCAATCTGTTGTGAAACGTAGTAAGAACACTAAAGCATGAAGAATGAAAATCGTCGTCTTCTTGTCCGACTCAAATGGATGGATCTGGTTTGTTGCTATGAACATGCAACCGCTTCAGTTTTTCTGTGATACTGATCACTTCGATTTTGATTATGACCAATCAGAACACTTCCATAGTTCAGCTACAACCAATCAGAGAAGAGAGCTTTCCAGAAAGTGAATCGCCAGATTTGCTGGCGAGCACACGAACGAACACGAACGAACTCGTGTGAGACGAAGTGAACGCGCGCTCAGTGCAATGCCCACGATCACTGGGATGCCATGCACAATGTTGCAATGGATACAAGTCAATAAATCACATTGTTAGCGTCGCCAATGCAATAATGGTCACAATAGCACCGAGAAAAGCCATTATTGCATGACAACAAATCACACGCTCGGTAATCGCTGTTTCGCGTGAGAATAACGTTGAATCGGTGTGGCAGCGAGTGGGACTTTGGCGGCAGCGACTCCCACGTCTTGCCGCCCATGATCACCGCATGCTGCACTGCCGCCGCGCTATCCCCACCACGCACCGTGATGGCCTTGAAGTGCTTCATGTCCGAGGACAGGCGCCACGGGATCTGCTGACGCAGCCCGATGCACCTGTTTTCCTCCGCCGCAGCGACCACGAGACTCACTGCGCGCGGCATCTCTCGTTCTTACTCTTGTTGAAGTTTCTCTCGTCGTGTTGAACGCGCAATGCTGGCAAATCAATGCATTTGACGCCAAAATCGGTTGTGTCATAAAACCTCTCTAAGTCGATATCTGCTGGAATCGCTTTGAAGAGGTGTTTTGTGCACACCAAAAAATGTTCTCAAACAAATTATGGCGCGGACTTCAATGCGATGGGTTGAAACCCGTGCCATGATGAAGAGAAAATCTGCACATTACTCTACGCATTTTTGACTTTACCGTTGCTTGTTGAGCTTGCTGCACAGCGCCATCGTGCGTATATCGGTAGGTAGTATACCATGTGAACAAGCCATGTTCTTGTTTGTGTTGATTCGACTTGTCGATTGTACACATTTGGCTCGGTTTGCGAGCAAGATGTCGCAGAGGTTTGGACCCAATTTATAGAGGTACGACTCAGATAGAAGAGCGAAAGATGATGTGTCACACGACAGTGTCCCCGACGGCGATCGATGACAGTTCGATCACTTTCCAATTAGACTCAAGCGTGAACAACAATGAGAGAGACCTCGAAGACATGACAGCGCGGACAAGCGCGGAGATTCTCCGGGATGAGCGGCCAAATGTTCAGCGCTGGCGATTTCAAAGAAACGATATTGCAGAGCATATGACGCTACGTAGTGGCGTCCGTGGTTACCGATTTTCTAATCCGGAGTGCGATTCACTGTTCGACCTTCAGCAAGCTTTCGAATGGGCAAGCTACTCGATCGAGATCTGCTCGATGGCTTTCGACAACGAAGTGGTAAGGTTGAGGTTGGACCTAATGAATGGTATGCTACTGCTTTCCGTGAAATACCATTGTGTTTCTTAATGCGCAGTTTGCAAATGCCTTAAGCTTCGCGCACACGATTTTCGGCATTTCAGTTCGTCTAATTGCCGATGGGTTTCGGTCGCATACGTGGTATTCTCCAAACGCGCAAGTGACTGCGATGTGAGAGGCTGGCATCAGTGTCCGATTAGATTGGGATTATCATATTCGTGAGAAAGTAAGTGTTGGTGCCCACAGTAATACCCTAAAATGCATGTTATAGGCGGACCCAATGTACACACGGTACTACTAAAACCTTTCAAAAATGATGACACCGCCTTTGACATGCACTCGTAAAAACAAAGATGATATCCCAAACATGATGTGGGTCACTTTAATTTCCTTTTTTCGAACTCGTTTTGAAAGCGCAGACCAAGTGCAAGCGTTTATACCAGTGCAGCAACTAAAGATGGGTAGTCTGAGGATACCTCCGCGGTGATCGTGGGAATGTAGGTAAGATTGCGATGTGCAAATACGCCTGCAATGCGTGAGGGGTGAAAGATTAGCGTGGGGCTTCAGCTAGATCATTCG
>JALBZB010000511.1:0-24730 GCA_038050625.1 Pythium sp. MPC-2022a | reverse complement strand
CTTCGCTCTTCCCATCTTTTTCGAAAGTGATTCGAGCACTCAACGACACGTGGATAAATGCTGTGTACGCAGTAGTTATAGTTTCGCAGTATACTCATATAATTTTGTAGAATTACGCATTTAAAAAGCAAAGTTTCGCCGACAGCAAAACTCCCCTTTTCCCTCTGATAATGAATACCCTCCTGTACTGTCGTCAATACTGTGGTGTGTAGCCCTGCCGTGGTGTCATTCTTCTTCTCGTTTCTTGCTCATTCATTTGAGCCGCATTTCGTGTTGTTTGGTGCAGTATTTTTTGAGGAAAGCTGAAAAACGTAAATTTTCTAAACTTTTGGCGCGCACTTTATTTTCGTAACTTGCAAAAATATGACTACAAAACGAAATTTTGAACGCATGTTCAAAAAAGGGCGTAATTTTGGAAACATAAATTTGTTGAACCGTATCGGCCACGAAAAATAACCGATTTTGATGCAGATTTCTTTTTTTCAAGTATAAAATAGTTAATTTAAACTGACGGATTTAATAGAGGCAGATTTTAGAAAGCGATTACAGATAAACCTGGCTAATTTGATCCTTGATAAACTTGATATCCTTGTATATATGATTGGGTGCCGATCCACCGACTCCGTTTCTATATGAATGTATGTAGTAAACTATGACCGGTAAAAATGATACTTGATCAAGAATCTCGTCAGTTTTTGATATTTTGGGATCCGGGATATGGCTCGGTGGTGTGGGCCCGATCCTCCCACGCAACTGGTCTGGGTTCAAATCCGACCTTCGCGCAGTCACAAAAGTTTCATTTTTGGAAAAGGGTCGATATCGTAAAATAAAATTGTGGCTGCGTTAAAAACGGAGGTTTTTGCAACTGCTTTCAATATCGATTTTGTTAGTCGTTCTGTTGCTATTGCATCGTTGACGCAGCTGAAAAGTGACTGCGAATCAGCGTATGAGTGAGAGCATTTTCCTTCTCTACTCGAAGCACTTCACGTAGCCGCTGCGGCAGCGTACGCATGTCTCCCACCACACGTCTCTCTAAATCTGAATGGTCCCCTAGCATAAAAACTACAGTTCTTACAGTGTCCACCTTGCCTTCAGTGCTGATCTCTGGATGCGCGCTGGAGACACCTTCACTCATTGGCCCAGACTCTGCAGATTCATCGTCACCGCTGCTGACTTGTGCCGTGGACAGGAACGCGACGTCCACATCTTCATTCAGCAGGTATGCAGCAGTAAATGCTGCCAACTCCGTGTCGGCCTCATCCGCACAGCAAATTAAGTTGTCCAGGTCCACCGGGTCGCGGATGTGCAGCTGCTGTATTTGCGCCAGTAGACTGGTATTCAGCTGCTCGTTGGAGTCGACCGCGAACTGCGCGTGGTTGTACGACTGAGCACGAGCCCGGCGTACTGAAAGCAATTCAAAACGGCCTCGCTCGGAGTCTCTCGCCAGCAGAATTTGATTCACTTCATCGCTGCGAACTGGCCAACCATATAAATGTTCGCTTAAAATTCATGCTCCTCCAGACCCAGTGCGTGCTAGAGCTGTCGATGCTGGTATCGACGTTTGAATGACGCGATGACCCCGGCGTTCATTGGCTGCAGCTTCAATGTCGTATTAGGTGAAGGAACACAACGGCGATGCTCTGCAGTTCGATGCCGTTGTTTGTGTGCGCTGATTCATTGTCGAGGAGGGTCACGACGTTGCGCCGCTGAGCGTACATGTCGTCGTTGAACTCATGCAGCCACTCCTGAAACAGAACGCTGGTCATCTATGGTTTGAGATTGCTCTGGTAGTAGAACCCCAGCTGATCGCCAGTCTTCTACTGGAAACAGTAAGGCTTCTTCATGTGTCTAATGATGAACGGCTCGCGTTTGTCTGAGCCGTCCGCGTTGCACGCCAGAGCGACGACCACGTGAGTTTCGCTCTTCTTCGATCCTTTCACTTGCCGCCAGATGATGGTCTTGTCAGGCACAAGGTAGTACAAGAGTCCCGTTTCATCCATATTATAGATGTTGGCTAACGAAACCCTCTCAAACCCTCTCGAATCGCATCACGCTGTGCAGGTGTCTGCTCAGCGTTCGCTGAACCGCTCTCGCCGTGGGTGCTCATCTGCTTGAAGCCGTGGCGTCCCTGGAATGCCTGGAGCCAGCTGTTAGAAAACGGCAGCAGTTGATCGTCCTAGACACCGCTGAGCGTGGCAAACCGCTTTGCTTTCGCTTTGATCAAATCTCTACCCAGCATTACGCGTTCCGCTTGGCACTGCAGCACCCAATTGGTAAGTGCTTCATCGGCAGCAGGGAAGACGAGCGGTCGCGTTCGCTTGCACTTGAGATCGGCTTCCTTCACGAGCAGATACTTCTTGCGGTCACGCTGGATGCCGGAGATGGCCCCCTGGACCGGCGCCTTGACGAGACCAGACTCTCTCTTTGCCCTTGCCGCAAGCTAGAGCTGCGTGAGAGCGTCGTGCCACATGCAGATTTTTTTAATGTTGCTCGAATGTCAGATTACCAGCCGCTTTCGGTCGTGTTGGCATCGTAGTGATTTGGCGAATGTACTTGCCAAGGTGTTTGTGGCTAGGAGCGGGTTGAAATGGTCTGTCGTCCACGAATTTGTGCTCTTTTTGTTGTTTGGGGAGCTACAAATGACTGGAAGGCGTCACTACCTCTATAGTATGATCTAGATATTATAGATGAAACATTTTCTGTCCACGGTTCATATCAAATTTGGCAGGTTTATATATATTGTCGAATATACCGGTTTTGTTGCACACTTGCTGAGGTTGTCGAAGAAGAATGGATGTAAGCAAAAGCCTTGGAAAATGATACTTTATCGAGATGTTCCCTGTCCTCAAGATTTGTCTGTCACAAGGGCAACCAAATACTCTATGGGTTAGGTTCGATTGAAATATCCAGCCGAGTCCCTTAGTGAAATCAAGTAAAATCTCTCAAGCTTTTCACTTGATCGGATCAAAGTCGTACCGTATTTCCTATGTAGAGCTTCAACCTAATGTACAAAGGGTTGAGTACCCCATTATACCTGATATGCCGTTATACTCCAGTCGTTTGAAGCTCGCATTTTATTTTCGCTTTGACACGCAGGGCTAAAAAACAATTGAGGTATTTGTTTGTGTGGGAGTTTCAGGACATATACTGTCTCATACATCGTGCCTGAGTTCTGGCGGATTTCGATCGTATGACCGTGCCCTTCTACCAAAAGCGATTCCGCACTGCGGTAGTGGCCTGGCTTGGGTTCTGGGCTTCAGCGTCCTCCTGGTGGAAAAGCACGCCAACTTGCGCCGCCAATGTCAGGAATGGCAAGTATTGAACCATCATCATACAAATACATGACCTCCCATGTATTTAGACTGTAGCTTCTAGCAAAATTGTATCAAAGTCATCATCAAAGTCGATTGCTGTCCCCTCGCAGACGTGAAGGTCCTCGAGAGCCGAAAGCAAAGAAGCAGCAGCTAAATACTCTTCCGATGACAAGAAATCACACTTTTGATACCCATTTGCGATGGTATTCTCACTCAATTGTTTCCATGAGCTTGTAATTCATCTTGAAACTATTGAGCGCTTAGGCGGTGCCAATCATAATACGTTATCGTCCCGCCTGTGCTGATCTACCTCATTTCGCAAGTTTTGCAGCTAGCAGCGCCGCATGTTCTCCTTAAACGGGCGGTCCCGCGAGATGTCTACTTGCTGGCCCGCTGCAGTAGTATGGGGCAGCACCTTCAGGAGGATCACGTTCAGCTTGGCGGCTGTCGCTCGGACTTCGCTCATCCAGTGACCACTAAAACCATCCCACAGGAACAACACGGGCTCATGTGGAGACAGTCGCTCCCCAAAATGAAACTGGAGGAACTTGACGGAAAGTCCTCCATTCCACCACCTTAAGTCATTTGCACAAATAAGCACACAAACAAAATTAAAGTCAGCGCACAAACAAAATAAAATTAGAAAATAAAACCCAAGTCAGTACTTTTATGCTCACAAACCTTTCATTTTCCCGTAGATCTCCAATTCAAGGTCATCACGAAGCCCTTTTACTTAACGCCAAACTGATTTATCGAATCCGCACCTCAACTCTGCATTTTCTGTCGCCACGTCAGGATACTCGGCGATCGCGGTCTTGAGCACCACAAATGGTGAGTATCGTGTCCCCGTGTAATCACCAAGCAGCATCACAGTTACGCGGTTTTATCCGCCCCTCCGCACTGCCCACTATCTCGCCCTTTTTGGATAGCGTCTCAGTTGGAACGTATTCGAAAAAGCAAGCTACAATAAAACAGTAATATTGGAATCACACATAGTAATAAGCTCAATAGATCATAAACCATGACACAGTATTTAATATTAACCAACTCAAACCTGTCTGGTCAACATTATGAACGCGAGTGATGCCTAGCTCTCACACGGTTGCTCCCACTTGTGCAGCGAATGCAGTGAGGACAGTGTCAAGATCTGCGGGGCTAGTCTTTCCTTGTCTGGTGACCACTCGCATGCTGAACTTGTTCCGCCCTTTAAACCCATCTACCCAGCTGCTCAATGCAGCAAAAAATGCACAGCGGTGTCGTCCGCGACTTGTTTGGCCTTAATCGTCAGCACCAATGTGGAGACAGAAACACCCTCTTCACGCAAATCGTTGACAAAGTGGACGATCTCTGCTTCTTGTTCGTTGGATAGCACCGTCCCGATTTCTTTCGCTCTAACGTTGCATTGATGCCCCTTGCGCGCGTTCGAAGCGGCGAGCAGCGTCGCATGCGCTCTCTTCCGACCGTAAATCTGCGTATATTTGGACTTGTACGTGGCTGAGGAGATGTTGCTGTAGAAATGTTCAATTATAACTTTCATGTTTTTCGCCTCCTCCAACATCATCAGTACAGATAGCTTCTTGTCAATTGACTCTGCGTTGAGCTTGTACTGAGGTTTGTGTCGACCGCTTCCGCCCAGCCGGGGTCTTCCTTTCGGCCGCATCTTCTCTACAATCTGACAGATTCGGAAATACAGGACGTGCAGGACTGGCTCCAATGGACTGAGATTTTTTATTCCACCTGCAAATTTGTACTTTATCGAATGTACATCTCAACATAGGATTGGGAGCTTTTTTATATCACATCTGATTGGTCAATGTGCAATTGTACATCTTAAGATAATGTGAAGCTCTACATGGGATATACGGTACCTGAAAGGGTTCGGTCAGATTGAAATGTACCCAGGTCGTGATATAATGAAAACAAGTTTAAAATTCGTTTACTTTTACCCCGCTTTTGGCGACAAACACGAACGACAGACGAAATGCCAAATTATTCAGCTACAAAAATTTGCTAATTTATGCGTCTGTCAATCTCTTTGAAGAGGTTATGTGTATTGAAAGGCTATTAAATTGTGGAAGTTTCAGTTTGTGCAATACTGGTTTACTGAGCTTTCCAATGTTCTCTATTTGCATAAATGGAAATGTTGCCCGACCTTTAAGGCAATGTTGTAATCTGAATTTCCTCTGTAAAAGCATAAAATTATTATTTGCATGATTTTGTCGACCTCTCTCCTGACATGCAAAACAAAAGCTTTCCTTTTCCGAGCCTTTCCAATCAGACAAGTATGGCTACGCAGTCATCATTGCCCACCAAGATGGAGACGTCCAGCGCACCTTCTCATGCTGCTGCTGTTTCCGCCGCCTCCACCACCGCTGGACACGCAGCAGCGCCAATGACTCACCACGCGCGACCGCCAATGCGCCCCATCATCCGCACGTCCAGCAGCAGCAGCACTGGCAGTGAGGGCAACCCCGCAACGCCAGAGAAACCTGCACCAAGCAGTCTGAAGCGCGGCGCGCGCTGCCGCTTGCCCAGTGGCGAGCGCATCGACGACGACCCAAGACGCATCGACGCTGTCGTGATGATCCTGGACGATGTGTTGTATGACCATACTGGTATGCTCGCGCACTTTGCGATCGACCGCGCGGTCCACCAACTGATCCAGGAACGTGCGTTCCCCACCATCGCTGCCGCGTTTGAAGCGCTGCAGACGTTCCGCAACGCGTACGGATACCGCAAGCGGTTCCCGCGCTTTGTCGACAGCTTGATGACGCAGAACAAGCTATCACCTGAGAGTGCAGTGCGCGTCGTGAATGCGTATTACGAGAGCCAGATCCCCGAAGCGCGCTCGATCAAGCCGTTCGAGCGTGCCAGAGACACCCTCGCGACGCTCGCGGATGCCGGTTACAAACTGGGGCTTGTGCTAGTGGGGAAAAGAGAGGTACAGCTTGAGCGATTGCACACCCTCGGGCTGCAGGATTTCTTCCCTGAGATCGTGTTCGTGGACTGCAATCCGAGCATCCAGCAGCTCACCAAGGCGATGAAGGAGATCGGACGGCGCCTGATGCTGCAGCCGTCGTCGATCCTCTTTGTCGGTCGCAAAGTGTTTTACGAGATTAAGGCGGCGAATAAAGTCGGGATGGTCACTGCACGAACGGTAAGCAATGGCGTCATGCAATGCTGTTGTATTTTATTTCACGCAAATGCTCACTGTTTGTGTGTGCGTGGTATTGCCTGACTGCACTCAATCTACAGCTGCACGGGAAGTACACGAGCGTCATGCCAATCGAAGAGCTTGAGCAGCCCGATTTTCAAGTACGTTCACTGGTCACTACGAACCTATCTCTCCACTCGCCACAATTAATCAATCTGTGTTGTCGTGGTTACGGCAGATCGCGTCGATCGAAGAAGTGATCGCGATCGTCCGACTCGCCGACCAGCAGATGATCAAACCCAAGATCGTAGCTCTTGGCGGCGGCACCGGGCTCGCAGTGCTGCTGAAGGAGCTACGCAACTACCCAGCCGACCTCACCGCTATTGTCACTGGTGCGCAGACAAACTTTGTCTAGCTTTCCCTGCTGGGTTGATTCTCATCGTATCTTCTTGTGCCTGGTGGTGTTTGTTCAGTGTTTGACTCAGGACGGCATTCGGGAGCTCTTCGCAAGTACCTGGGCATTCTACCACCAGGGGATATTCGCAATTGCCTGGTGGCGCTCTCCGACTCGGATGAACTCATGAACAAGCTCATGAACTACCGCTTCAAGGAGAACTTCATGGAAGGCTGCAGTCTCGGCAACCTGCTGCTGGCGGCGCTCACGGACATCCAGGGCAGCTTTGACAAGGCGATCACGTCGATCTCGGACATTCTCAACATCCATGGCAACGTGCTACCGGCCACGCTCGATAACACGGAGCTGTGCGCAGAGCTTGAAGACGGCTCGGTCGTTGTGTCTGAGGTGAATGTGCGTAGCCCCACGGTCGTAGACAACAACACAGGTGAAAAACGCAAGAAAGCGCCGATCAAGCGCGTGTTTCTCGAGAACGAGAACGTCTCTGCATTCCTGCCGGCCGTGAAAGCGATCGAGAATGCTGACATCATCGTGCTCAGTCCCGGTGGTTTCTATACGTCGATCATCTCCACGCTGCTCGTACCGGGCATCCGCGACGCGATCCAGCGCAGCGCTGGTGCAACTGTGTACATCAGCAACGTCGCAACGCAATGCGGACAGACCGATGGCTACACTTTGAGTGACACAGTCGAGATCCTGGGCAAGTACTTGGGCGAGAACGCGATCGACTACGTGATCGCAAACAACGCGATCCCACAATCAGACATGCTCGCGCCGTATTTCGCGCGCGGCGAGCAGCTTTTACTGCCGACGGGCGATATGGCAGAGCGCGCAAAGCCCGTGCTGCTCCAGGGGAAAACGTTCGAGGAGGTCGGCATGCAAGCAGCGAGAGAGTGGAAGAAAACGCCCATGATCAAACACAGTGGGAAAATGGTCGTTGCCATGCTCTATAGCATTATCGATCAAGAACTAGAGGGGATGAAGGCAAAACTGATGCTCGGCGGCCACTACCACCCGCGGATCCCACTCACGCCTCGCGGGATCTCGCCCCGAGGGAGAGACACGACACAGACGACACCAATCACGCATAGCTACAGCCACCGAGTTTCTCCAACCGCAGCGGCAAAGACTCGCCAAAGTCAAGCTCCAGCTCGTAGCGGCGACAGCAACGACTCGCACGACAATCAGCAGCCGCTAAACGTCTTAGGCAAAGTCACAACACCGCTCAGCAGAGGCAGCACGGTGGTTCTTGGAACTCTCATCGCGCTTGTTGCAATCACCACAGCGATCGGGAAACTGCATCACGGGTGAAGATCCTTCGTTTCCTTCCTTGGTGTGACGACCCACGAGACGATAACAACAGCCAATATAAATACTTTAGAGCGTCGAGCCAGGTGTGGAGAGCGTGATGATGGTTTGCTTGCTGATTTATCTCATCATCACCATCCACATACAGACACTCTCGCTCACACACACACATTCACAGCTCATGCTGTGGGTGTGGTCTGGAACGGCGTGGCGCCGATCTGGTCCTCAAAGCCGTGGTACGAGACCATAAACTCGCTGAACGCCTGCGTTGCGATGAAGAGTGTGAGAAACTCACGCTTGTCGGGTGACGACGCCGCCAGGTAACTGGCTTCGTCAAAGAACACCATCTTCTTCTTCGAGTACTCGTCCGTCCACACGTAGCGATGGTACCCAAAGTCGCCGATGAGGTTGTGCACAGTCTTGTAAAACAACGAGCGCACCGCGATCTCGGGGAACACGAGCGGCTTTGTCGGGAAATGGTTGGCAAACACGTGGTCGCTCTTGCTCACGTTCGGCTTGAGGCACTCGTAGAGCTCATCACGGAGTCCGTAAAGCATCTTCTCTGGCAGCGAGCACGGGATCTCGCCACGGAGCACGCAGCCCTTGTCAAGGTCAACCACGAGGATGTCTTCATTGAGCAGCTCGCTCAACGTCGCTTCATCGAGCGAGCTCTTCTCAACGCCAAAGATGAAAGGTGTCGGGCACTCGAGGTACTGCAGCATGCGCTTCGGTAGCACCGGCAGGTACACGTGCGGCCACAGCAGCGGGTACATGAGCGCGCGCAGCGACTCGCTCACCTTCATGAGCACCGACAGGTACGACGAGATGAACAGGATGCGGCTCTCAAAGAGCGCGGCCGTGAACACCATGAGCACCGTCGAGATATCGAGCGTGTCAAACAGGATGCGGATCGAATGGTCGAGACGCGGCAGTGCTGCGAGCATCGCAGCTGAGGACGCCGCTGCAGATCCTGCAAGCGCTGACGACGCAGGTGAGGGCACAGAAGAAGACGACGATGAAAACGCAGAAGCCTGGTGGTACAGCGAGATGTTCTCGAGCGACACGGCTCTCGCAACCTTGGACAATACTTTCTTGTCGAGTGAGAACGGCTCTCGGTTGGACTTTGGCGGTGAGAGAGAGGAAGAGGAACCTGCTGCTCGAACCAGTTTCTCCTTCGCAGCTTCGATGGTCTCGAGCTCCAAGATGAACTCGTACGCCTCCGCAAGCCGCTCGCGCAATAGGTCGACGAGCGGGAACTTGGACACGATGCAGACACCGTACGGGACCCATCGACTGCCACCCTGGGCGTCCAGACGGAGCTTCTCAAACTGCTTCACCGAGAGAACTGGCGCAGGCTTGTAGATGATCACGCACGCTGCGAAGAGCTCGGTAGACGACGAGCTGTCGCCCATGCGGAAGTTGAACGCCATCGGCGCTGGACATGTCGATGCGGTGAGCACGACATTCTGCGGATCGTCCGACCACGGCACGAGGAAGTTCTCGATCGATTTGTCAATCGGGTGCGGCGTTGGGTCATGCGGGAGTGGATGCTGCAAGACGCGGAGCTCTACGCCACCCAGCAGCGAGCGCGTTGGGTCACCACCGTTGCTGGAAGATGACGATGACGATGCGCTCACAGCCATGGCTTCGAAAGTCAGCACACCGCAGATCGCCTCGAAACCGCGCGCCGAGTGCAGCACCTCGAGCGACCGTTTCTTCTGGGTCTCGCGCGAGCCTTCGGGCCAATGATGCGCGCGCAGACCGTAGCTAAGCAGCAGCGACGAGAGCCGCATCGTGTCGTCGATCGACTCGTCGCCCTCAGTGATGCGCGGGTAGAGCGAGAACTCGGCGTAGGCACGACTCGTGAGGAAGCGGTGGTAGAGCTCGAGGTGAATCAGACTGAACTTGGCGATGATGTTGTCTTGCTCGTGTTGGAGCTTGGCGCACGACGTCGTCAGCGACTTGTCCAAATTCGTCATCTCCGAGTCTCCCGGGTAGTACTTTTGCGAGATGTACTTGAGCAACTTTCGACACTGGTACGCCGCCTGGTCTTTCTTCTCCTTCCGGCGTCCCGGGGTCTTGAGTAGCGTCAGATAGTACCGGTACGCGGGCTTGAACTCGTACTCGATGTCGAGCCATAGCGCGATCTCGCGATGGTAGTTGTGCGGAAACAAAAAAATCCAAAAGAAGTTGGCAAACCGATGGTTCATCAGGATGTCTTCCAGGCAGATCACTTCGCGCTCAACGGATTTCTGCATTTCCAGGTACAGATCCGTCTTGCGGAACTCAGGGAACTTCTCCATGAGCACGCGCTTTACCTTGTTCGCGACGCGGTCGAACGTGCGCAGCGCGTCCTCGCCACCAGTCGCGAGATCACGCTTGATCGACCGCAGCAGCTCCGAGTCCACGAGCCCGCTGCCAATGTGGAACTGCGCGGACTTCGCGAGGTACTTCATCGCGATCTTTACGCCGTACGTGCGTAGCATGAGCACGTCGTCCTTGCTGAATGGCACACTGTGGCCCGCAGGCGCTGGTTTGTCCTGGTAATTCGCTCGCAGCGTGCACCAGAACTGTCGGTACTCTTCGAAAGAGCACAGGAAGAACAATTTGCTCTGGTCCGAGACATCCGGGAGCCACGCTGCCAGGTACCGCATCATGCGCGGGTTGCTCACGACTTCTTCGATCGAGATCAGGTTCTGCGGGTTGGGCGGCGCCGCGTTCTGCCCAATCAGGAACTCTTCCTTGAACGCGCGCTGCATGACCTTGCCAATGTTGTTCTGGTACTGGTTGTGCATCCACCGGTTCCACTTCTGCAGCTTTGCCGCGCCGGCTGCACCGCCAGCAAACGACAAACCGTCGCTTGGTTGGAGCTGCGCGAGAATGATCTTTTGCTTGTTCGCCCACGCTTGCGCTGCCGCCATCGACGGTGTTGTCACGGTCGTGCTGATCGTTGGGGCAGCTGACGCGTGCGCTGATGCTGACGAATTGGAGGATGAAGTAGAGGCAACAGACGGGTTGGGTGTCGACAGCGCAGTTGAAGCGTTGGTGGTGTTGTTGCCCTTGCTCGCCATCGTCGCGAACAGGAAGTTGCGCGCCTTCAGCTTCACGTGCTGGGCCCAACGCGACTTGGCGTTCTCGAGCTTCACGTCTTCTTCCTCCTCTTTGATGCTCGTCACTTCGATACTCTTGATGTCTTCGTCCTTGGCGCTCAGCACTTCCGACACTTCACGCACAGAAAGCTCGCGCTCGGGCTCAAAGAGTTCGGTCTCCTGCAGCATCTGCTCCGAGATCGTGCTCCGTCGGAACGTACTGCGACTCGAGAACGAGAACGCGAGACTGTCGGACCGCGAGAACGCGAAGCTGTCGGCGCGGTTGCTGCTGCTGCTCATGTGGAAGTCGTCCTTGTCTGTGTACACCGCGGTGCTGCGCGCGCTCGCCATACTCTCACGGATCACATCCTCCGCGGAAATCGTACTATCAGGCGGGATCTGCGGACCCTGCGCGAACGACGCTGTAAAGAAGTAAAGCGTAGACAATCACAGACGTGCACGCATGGGTTAGTAGAAGTAACATCAACAGCAAGTACAGAAACAAAAAGAATACGAAGCAAGAAGCGCACACAAAGTCCACTTACAGTAGCGACCGCTGCTCGAGAAGCTCGAGGTCGAGTCGCTGAACGTGCTCCTCGAGAAATCGCCGGACGCAGCGTCGACCGACTGGCGCGCCGAGTCGATGTCCATCATGAGGTGATTGCCGCGATACGATGAACCCATCAGTGCTGCGCTGGCAGCAGCTCCCGACCGTCTCGCGGCCGCAGCAGCGACACCGCCCGAGCTCAAATACGCATGGCCCCTCGCGCTATTGCGGTGTGTGCTGGGGGTGTCGGCAGACACGTTGCGACCCAGGACTGCGGCTTCGAGGATCGCTGAAGATGGTGGGTGCAGGGGTAGCTTGCGGCTCGCAGCGGCTAACGTGATCCCATTCGAAGACGACGACGCGGAGGAAGCGGCCGAGCGGCCATCGGGGCGGGGGCTGCGCGTCGACAGGCTGCTGCGGCTGTGTCTACTGCTGCTGGAGCTGGTGGCGGGGGTCGGAGACGTCGCCTTGCTGCGGGGGGAGCGGCCTCCATCGCTCATGGTCGCTCGCGGAGGAGGAGAAAGGCTCTCGGCGGACGGCGACGATGCACGGAGAGAGATGGATGATGCTAACGCTCACTCGCTCACTCGCTTGCTTTGGCTTGTTTCGCGAGCAATGTCAAATGTATAGAGAGCGAGCGAACAAGCGACAACCAAGTTGGCGTACCCGTACACTTCGCACTTTATTGAAAACTATGTGCGTACTTACGCATCTGTCCAATTCGCACTTTATCGAGCGAGAAACGTACCAAAATTCAGTGTGCGAACCTACGCACTTGTACAATTCAAACTTTATCGAGTTAGATGTACCTAAAAATCGCACTAGACAGAAAGAACATTATAAATAGTAGGAAGTACAGTATGCTATGGAATGATGAATTAAGATGGAACACGTTCCATCATCCTCTTTTATTTGGTTGCGTGCTGCAGCATACAACTGCAACAAAAACAAACCTCTCTTGGACGAACACGCAGCGGAAGGTCTTCAAGAACACGGCGTGTGACATCTTCAAGACCGCTGTGTGTGAAAGGTTGTCATTGTCGTGACAATGCTCAATTTGAACAAGACGCTTACTTCTTTCTTTCCCATCCATCCATCAATTGCGCCTCTCTTTCCGAGGCACTTTGGAGAAGTGGATTGGGAGCGACTTGAAGATACTCGTTGGGACTGGCACGGAGAGCTTCTCCATGCGCTCACGCACCTCACGGAGGTTCATTCTCGCTGTGCTGAGCTTCTTCGCCATGTCTTTCTTGTACTCCTCCGCCTGTTCGAGCTCGTCTTCGAGCTGGAGAATCGCCACTTCGCGCTCCTCTTTCGAATCGTTCGCAAACGACGCGGTCATCGCGTTGATCGCCGCTTCCGCCTTCACTTCAGCTTCGCGCAGATCGCCCTCCATCACATCCAAAGCACGCATGAACTCGCGCTCTTTCACTACAAATGCAAGCATACATAAGCGATATCAAGTTGTTAGAAGATGGCAGTAACTCCGTCCAAGTGGGTGGTTTCCACCAACGATAACAAAGTTGCGTACCTCGTAGACAATATTCACACGTTTGGTTTTCTCGCTCTTCACTGCACATCGACAGGTGAGCGAAGTGAAACTCGACCGTCGTGCACATAATGTCTTCGCACACTTTCAGATCCAAGTGGTGCTGCAGGTGATCCAGGATCTTCTGGCACTGCAGCAGGCAGCGTGGCGCTTTCGAGGTCGAACAGAACGACGCCTCCACGATCGCGTACGCCAGCTCGATCGACTCATCAAACTTCTGCTGCGCCTGCGGGTCGCTCTTCTTCTTGTTCATGAGCACGCGGATGTAGTCCGCTCCAAGTCCAGCAAGTTCTGTGCTGTTGCCGTTGCTATCGCTGTCGCTGTCGCTTGCTATCATTGCCTTGTTGCCTTGATCTACCCCAGGAATCAGCAGAGTCAAAGCTTTAGAAAGTTTGTGGTGTGAATCGTGTGAAGAAGTCTAGAGTTTCGTACCTTCATCAGACTCTTTCACGATCTCAACAACTGTAGATGGCGCTGCTGGTGACGATGGTACTTCTGTTCCCATTGTTAATGCAGCTGGTGATGATTCTGGTACTGCTGCAGTTCCGAATGCAATTTTCTGCTCAACCACGGGCTCGGGGCTTGGTGCTGGTGGCTCGATCTGTTCAATCTAATGGAAGCCACAAGCGTAAACTCAGATTAGCGCAGTGCTACCCACACACAAACACAACTTCTTCTTCCAAATGAAGCCTACCTTGATGATCGGGTCGTTCTGGATATGCCACAATTGCCTCGGGAAGTTAAAGATCGGCAGCCGCAGATCCAGCACCATCGTGTTCATTTCCTCAACGTCCTCAATGAGCTGCAGTCGCTTGCGCTCGTAGTCCTTCACCTGCGTGATGCAAAAGTTGTACTTCGCCTTCACGTCGCTTCCGCCGTTCTTGTGCTCTTGCAGCAATCGCTTCATCAACTTTTTCTGAGCCACGACATTAAACTCGATCGCGCGGATAGTGTTCAACGCTTTCCTCAAGCGCACTGTGTCCACCATCCAGTATTAAAAAAGACAATAGTATTAGTATCAATGCCGGCATAACTCAGTCATACTGGAGTACTCTCTGTGTTCTCACCTCGAAGACAGAACAGGCAGCCGGGCTGGGAGCATCCTTTCATGTGCTGGTACAGCTCCAGTCCAACGCGGCACTCTGTGTCGCATGGTGTGTCGTTGTTCGCGTTGTGCCAAAAGTGCTGCACAATGTTTGTGCACGGCAGCTGCTTGCATTTCGTGTAGCGCGTGCACGCGATGCCATCCTGGATGCGTATTGCCGCGTTGATGTACTCCGAGAGCATGTCGATGAGGCGCGGGTCTTCGCTCGGAAACAGCGCCAGAAGTGCATTGAGCGGCAGGAGCTTTCCCTCTTCGTACAGCTGCGTCTCCGCTTCTTCTTCTTCCGTCATCATCTCGTCATCGATTGTGGCAGACGAATCCTCGGCTTCAACACTGAGGCCGTCGCTCGTGTCACTGACGAGCAACATATTTGTGGTGTTATTTCCAAAAGGCGATTTCGGGTTCTGCGAGGTCTCTTCTGAATTTCCCATGACGAGTTGCTCCTCAATAATCTCCGAGGAGGCTCTCGACAATGAAGGTCGCTGGGGGTCATCCTGTTGTTGCGGTTGTTTCTGCTGCTCGCCGTTTTCACCTGCAGTAAGGGCTTCTTCGTTGCCACTACGCTCTGCTACACGCACCGCTGGCGGGTCGAGAAAGCTGCGGAACCAAACGCGAAACTCGTTCGTCTCGCCCGCGCGGTTGGTGAGCACATGCTGCTGGCTGAAGCCGCGCGAGTGCCACCGCTTCGCGCACTCGTCGCAGACACGCTTGGTCCGACGCGGGTCGCACATCGCGCAGCTGTACGTCCATGGCGCCTCGTCGCACCAGCCGCAGGCATTCATCGCGAGCTGCTGTTGCTGCTGTATACTGGACACTCCCGCCGTCGCTGCGCTGGTTGTCGTCACTGCCGCCGCCATTATCATCCGCTTCAAGAGTGTGCTGTGCTGTTGACGACGATGATGAAGGGACAATGGACGCCTTAAGTACGATTCGCACTTTATGGGAACACTCACCTGAAAAATACTCCCTCAAATGAAAACGGCGATAATAGTTGTTCATGCGCGTGTGCATGTGTGTGTGCATGTGTGTGTACAAGGTGTGTGCATCATCGAGGTCAGATATGTATGGAGAAGCGCACACACTCCATGTGAAGCACGCGTGCTGCTTACACCAGGCGCGACTGGAACAGCGGCTGCAGGGGGTCGCTCGTGCGTGTTCAGTGTGTGGTTTTTTCGACCTTCAACTGGACAGGAGAGCAGCAAGCAAACAAAGCGAACCCACATACGTGTTTACAACGAAAGAAGAACTCGCTCGCGCCAACTGAAATGACTCACAACGCCTCGTTGGGTTGATTTGCTGCAGCCTGGAAGAGCAGCATGGGAAACGAGAAGGAGACCATCCACACGCACGCGCTTTGTTTTTCGTCCAAGAGGTTTTTATTTGATTTTTTTAGTTCTTAACGAAAGAAAAAGAAGGGAGAAAAGAGATCAAATGGCGCAGCAAAGCAATCTTGAACACCTCGCTCGCAGCAAACGAGCGCCTACACCAGAAGAGTCGCACGCGCACATGACCGGTCGATCCGAGCTGTTCCAAGCCGCTCGCTTGTGCCAAACCTACTCGAAGCTGGCCGTCTAAGTCGCGTACTTGGCAGTCCATTCACGGGCCGTGGCGTCGTGGCGGGCGCGGTCTGTTCTATAAATTTGCGCGATCTCCGGCACCAACGGGTCGTCTGGGTTCGCGTCCGTGAGCAGCGAGCAGATCGAGAGCAGCACCTTCGAGATCGTCAGCGCTGGGCTCCACTGGTCTTTCAGGATGTCTAGGCAGATCCCACCGTTTGCATTAATGTTGCAGTGATAGATACGCGTCGTGAAGTTCACCTTTGGCGGCTTGAACGGGTAGTCCGCTGGGAAGTAGATGTTCAAAAAGTACACGCCGCCAGCGTATGGCGAGTCTTCTGGTCCCATGATCGTCGCTTGCCAGTGGAAGAGGTCGTCGCCGACTGGGCCGGCGCTGCAGTTGGCTGGCGGGTCGCGGCCCAGGTCCTGCAGTTCCTTGTTGATGCGCTTCAAAGCCATGGTGCTCTGGTGTCTTCTGTTGTAAAGGGGGCGTGTGGGGTTTGAGGGGGGGGGGGGAAGGCGACGACGCCGGCGAGAGAGAGACGAAGGGGAAGACACTTTACCGCTGCTTCTCCCGTTGCTTCTTCTTCGCTGCTGTGTGAGTTTTGCTTTCTGAGAGCCAAAGTGAAGGAGGGAGGGGGGAGAAAAGAAAAGAAACCCAAAGCCAAAGGCTCCCCCCTTTTTCCCAAGAGAGCCAAACAAACGGCTGCGAGATTTGACTGTGATCTGGCAACTGCCCTCTTTTAATAGCGCAGAGGTTGCCGAAAGAAGGGGTGTTCATTCCAGAACGTTTCTCGGAGCAGTTGTTCTTCCCTCTCTAAACCGATTAGGTGGACTGGGTCTGTTGTTTGCAGAAGTAGAACTGGATGTTTCTACAGTGAATGTGAAACCATCTACTTCCATTTTCTCTCTCGTGACACAAGCAATTCAAGCTACACTCTCTTAAGTACGCTATTGGGTGTAGTTCTATCCTGTTAACTTCAGATTGGGTGCACTCGTTTTCAAGGTATTTTTGGAGAGGCGGATTTCCCGCTTTGAAACTGTGTTCATTGTTGTATGAGATTTTGTATGTCCAAGACAATTAACAACCCTGTCAGGCAAGGCGTCAAAGTCACAGCACATGACAAGCCCACCACACTGCAAAAAGCAACAAACGATCACAAGCCACAAAGAATACGTGAAAGGTGGAGAACAACACTGGCAAGCTGGTTCTTATGCCCACGCCATTGATGCTAAAAATGGATGAATACGGCAACATCGTAGTTTTGAGCCATCACCACCTAAAAATCAGAAACCAGGAGAAAGAAGGCGATGAATTCCCATTTTTCTTGTTTCAAAGAAGGAATATTAAAAGCGCACTTGGCTTGCGTGAACTTGCTTGCATTCACGCGTTGACCATTAACACACACACCAGTGAGTCTGTAAACAACGCTGCAACCACTTCGTGTCGACTGGATGCGTGAGGCTGGCAACACAGCAAATAAAAACTGTATCCATTCTCTCTCCAACCATCCAGACTTCTACAGCAGAACTGGTTATCACACTCCTGGGAATTTTCAGAACCCCAGCTCGAGGTTCTCCAACTTCACACAAAATAGCTTGGAAAGCCAGATGGCCCGTCCCAAATGCTTTGTCTAGGTTCGCTCATCCACTCGCGGTCGTCAGCTGGTACACCATTGACTAGCGTGCGTTTAATATAGTAAATCCGAGCCAAAGTCCATGCCCATCCAGTTCCCACAAGATCATTTCGCGTGCAGGCGAACTTAATCGGTTCGTCTTTTCCATCAAATCACGCGCTGCTGCTCCGTAACTCTTTGCGTCATTGACTGCTGCTACAAAACAATACCCACACTCGACTAAACTGACTTGATCAAACGCACACGCTGACATCCAGTTTTAAACGGATCGCCATTTCATCCACACCACACCGCATTGTTCCCACAGTTCCGCACTTCGGCCCTCCAGCTCAATCCGCGCGCGCGTGTGTGTGTGACGGATCGCTACAAGCCGTAGCTTGATTAAGTGAGACAGAGAAAGAAGACCCGCAGATACACAGACAGTCAAGCAGAGCGAAACATGGGTGATCGGTACCACTCGGCGGCGTCTCCGCGCGAACGCGGGCTCTCGGACGAGAAGTACCAGAAGCTCATCCAGGAGACGTCCAAGGGCATCTCGAGTTTCAACCAGCTGACGCGCTCGATGGCGCAGAAGATGTCGCTCTTCAACACGCCGCAGGACTCGCGCGCGAACCATGAGGCGCTCAAGGAACTCACGGACAAAGGCAACAAGCTCGTCACGAAGATCAACCGCCGACTGCAGGAGCTCAACAAGTCGAGCAACGGCGCGAGCGCGCGCATGCGCAAGACCCAGGTGACCAAGCTCTCGACTGACTTCAAGACCCAGCTGCGCGCGTTCGAGGAGACGTGCGCAAAGCTCATCGAGTCCGAGAAGCAGTCGGTTGACTTCATCCGGCGGTCATCGCACTCGTTCAACCACAACGACCCGAAGGCGAAAGTCGAGTTCTCCAATTACAACGAGGACCAGATCTACGCGCAGGCGAACATCATCGCGTACGATGAAGACGGTATGTGCTGTGGATGTTGAAAATGTGTGCGTATTTGCATCTGGAGAGCAGTGCTAACAGTACTATGTGGGCTATGCGAATGGTTAGATCTGGCGCGACGAGAGGAGGATATTATCCACATCAACCACCAGCTTCGCGAAGTGAACGCTGCTTTCAAGGAGATCGATGGACTGATTGAAGACCAGGGCGAGGTCATCGGTACGTTATCCCAAAGCAATTGTTTCACATCAATGGTGCATCGAGTGCTAACTTGAACTTTATTATGAATGATGCAGTGGAAATCGAGGACAATACCGAGAACGCCAAGGAGAATGTCGAGAAAGCGCTGGAGCAAGTACGCCAGGCAGATCAGAAGACCAAGTACTGCGCGTGCTCCAAGTGGAAGCTCATGTGCTACGGCGGCTTCACGCTCATCATCTTGATCATCCTGCTGGGTCTCATCGTCGGTCTCTCATAGTCGTGCGGATCTGCTTTGCTGCTTCATGCCCATCAAAAATTCCATCGCCGTGCATGGAACACAGCAGCAAACAACCACAACTTTTTCCACCATTGTTTTCACTTTCTTTCGTGTGCAATAAATTAACTTGGCTTCATTCCACTCTTGCTCTTCATCCCTTCATTGCCACCTTCATTTAATTAACTTAGTATTCGCATTTCCCCCTCCCACACTATCGTTCTCCTCCCTTCCTCTCGGCTTTGAATGTTCTCAGTGGCCACCAGATGCTCCCACGTTGTCTTGAATTGCTCTTGGTCTCAGTATCACCTTCATGCGTCGTTACCGGACATGCGTCGAACTTTCGCCCCAATTTCCGTCACCAAGTGCGAGCCGCGGCGCTCGAGGCGGTCGACCTCTTTCTTCATGCGAAAGATGCTGCTCGCGACCGACATGATGATGCTACCCACGGAGCCGCCCGAGTGTCTTCGTCTCCGGGACGTAAACTCTTCACCATTGCCATGACCACCACCTGCAGCAGAAACAGCATTTTCGTCCTGGTAGTGCGAAAGCCGGTCTGTGCCGCCGGACGACGAGCCCATGCGATTGCTGACCGACTGGAAGCGATTCCGCGCATCCACCGAGAATATCGCGGAGAACGCCACGTGCTCGTCGCGCTCCGACGAGTCAAACTGCACGACACACATGCGCTCCTTCTCGCGCACGCCCTCGACCCAGCCGCTGTAGTACTGCACGCTGCCATGCACTCGCGCCATCACGGCTTCCCCGACTGCGAACGCCACGGGCCAGATCTCGAATCCAATCGTGTCGATGCTGTAGTTTGTGAGCTTCTGGGTCGGCGAGAGCGCGTCGTGGAGGTCAATCGGCACGATCTTTTCTAGCGGCACATTTGCCTTTTGCTCACCATAATCAAACACGATCGTGTACAGCGACGACACACCTTCGAGCGTCTTGCCCGACACTTTTGCCGAGCAGTACCGCCCAAAGCGCGAGCTCCACGCGAGCACATAATCGCCAGAGAATGCCTCTCTCAGCGCGGGTGTTTTCCCCATCGAGTCCCCGGTTTCGACTTTGTCCAGAATCATCTGGGAGGGGAACACTTCGAACGCGATCGTGCCGTCGCAGAACCGCACGTCACACGCAGAACTCGGGTGCTTCTTGATCACAACGCAGGTCTCCACCGACGCCTTGCGTGGATGGTCCGCCTTCACGTGGTAGCCTACTTCGAGCAAATCATTCTCTGGACCGAGCGCCTGCATGAGCACCGCGTTTTTCAATGACATGACGTCCGTGTCAGCCGACACTTTCGGCCGCTTGCGCTTCGTGATCAGACTCGGCGCGACCTCATACCCGGTCGAGCCGTCGGCGAAATCCACTGCGGCGGTCTTGTTCGAGAACACGCCGTTCAAAACGCCAATTTTCTCTTCGATGATGCCTTCGTAGTCACCCTCGCACTTGACGAAGATCTGGTCGCCAATGTACACTTTCGCCTTGCTGCTGCACACGAGGAACTGGTCCTCGGTGATCGTCACGACCTCTTTCTTCTTCACCTTGAGTGGCATGAGCTTGTCCGCCGGGACGTTCATGAGCCGAATGCGGTTCTGCAGGAGCACGTTGAAACTCACTTGGTTTTCAAGCTCCAAGGTGATCACGCCGTGGCCCGAGAAGCGGCTCCCTGGGTACAAATTCACTTGCACTTTCCGTCCGGCGTAGAGCTTCTTGGACGTGCGCACGAGGTCGGTCATCTGGCACTCGAGCTCTGTCACAGACGGCAGGAAATCCACTTTCGAGGGCGAAAACACTTGCACTGAGATCATCTGGTCGTCCTCCGTGATCACCTCGCAGTCACCATTGTGGAGCCGCGACTTGATCGTCCCGTACCCGCGCACGCCGTCTCCAGCGCGCTCGTAGGTCACGCGCGTGCTGAACGTCGGGTCTTTGCCGTACCTTGCGATCAAATCGCGCAGTCGATTCTCCATCAGTCGGATGTGTTCAAAGAGCACGACGTTGTTGCCCACCGACGAGGGCTGCACTTTCTTGGTCTTTCGTGACAGGTAGTCCTGGATCGTTTGCTTGAGCCCCTTCGGGGACGGCAGGATCTGGTTCATGCCCTTGCCCGTGATCGAGAGGCGGTCGACCTGCGAGAGCGACGAGATGCTCGACCGACGAGGCGCGCGCGGACGCACTTTGCCCATGCCGAACGTCTGCGTCATCTGCTGCCAGGGCGTCATGCTCATGTCTTCTTCGCTCGACTCGTCCGAGTCGCTCACCTGGGTCGAGTCGTCTTCGTATCCGACGCCGCACTCGAGTCGTTTTAGCGCCAGCGGTTCGTTGTCACCAATAGCATCCTGTCCATCGTCACGGAGCGTGGTCTGCTTGGGCGGGCTGATCGAAAAATCCACCATCATGTGGTTCCGGTGCACAATGGAGCTGTTCGAGTGCCAGTGCTGATGCGCCTTTTTGAGTGGACTCGACTTGCTTTTCGGGGACGCGTGGCGATTCACCACTTCGCTCGAGCTGTCTTTACGATTGGCCACACTGGACTCATCGTCATCCTGGGACTCTTCAGGCGTGTTCAGGTATTCAGACAGCACAATGTCTTCTCGCCGCACGCGATAGTTGAGTGTGCCGTCGTCAAAGACCACCATGAACAGCCCTGCACCAAGGTACGTCGCGATGTTACCCGAGTAAAAGTACGGCGTCTTCTTGTAGCGCGCAAACACGGCCTGTCCGTACCGCCACTGCGTGCGCAATGGTTCGAATTGTGGGACATCGTTGATCGCGATCTCGGATTCTTCTTCAGAGCGGTTTATTGTCGCGGGGTGAGCAGCTTCATCGTCATTCTCTTCGGCGTCGATGGTTGGGGCGGCTCCTCCGTTGTCGTTGTTACTGGGAGCGTCGATACTCGTTGGCGTTAGTGCACTGCTGGCCGCTGGCTGGACGAACGTGTCACCGGCTTCCTTCGCAACCGGAGATGCAGTTGTAGCCGGCACTTTTTCTTCCACTTTGTTTACTGGTGCGCCTCCTTCTCCGTCCATTTCTCTCGACTGTGTGGCCTGGTTCTCTTTCTCTCGCTACGAAGCCACAGCTGACACGATATATGACTGCTTTGCTTTCTCAAACGTGAAGCATGCTGCTCAACGTCGATCGAGACTTGGCTGACAGCAGCGCCTTTGCGTATTTGATGCGCTGGAACAGCCTATTAGCAAGGCTTTCGCGTGGCTAGCGGCGTTCTTGGTAGACCCGACCAGAACACTATAAGAACCAGAGCAAAGCTGTCGCGCGAACTATTTATAAGCCAAGCCAGCCCCTTGCCTGCTTCATCAACCTTGCAAGATGGAGAGGAGTCAGTCAATAAGAAGATAGTTGGTCAGCCACTTTGGGCCAAGAATACTACGGTCTCTCTTCCGTCCTATTCCTATCAGCTGACCGTCCAAACACTCACAAGAAGAATCAATCGCTGGCTGACTCGTTCTCAACGGCTGATTGGCTGGCTGTGAGAAAGCAATGTCGTGACCGCCTCGCGCTATCAAAAAGTGATGCTTGTGTGTTACTTGTGGCGCATTCCAACCCCAAAGTTCCTGTTTCTTCCCTCTGAGAACGCGGAGTTATCAGCAACCACGCGCTTGAAATGGCACTGGGACTGCACAAGAGCGGCGTCGTTTATTCAAACACGCCGGTGCGGAAGTCAATTTGCGATTTGCATGTAGCAGCAATCAGTGTCCACTCCTTTGACGAATTTAAGAGCGACGAGACAGATCGAAAACGCTAAAGCTTCAGCGAGCGCCTTGACGGGTTCGTACGTACGAGGGAACCTGTGTAGAATGCAATCGAATGCAATGGAACCTTCAACCTTGGCTGTTGCGAAATTCAGATACAGCTCACCTTTTTCACCTCGTGTGTGCTTCGCTGTCTAATCCAATTCCGAAGGATCCAAGTGCTCATTTTAAAATGTCCTTGATGTAATTGGACACATTGCCCCTCGTCTAAGTTCGACTTCATCTCTAGCGCATTCTTCATGGGCTTGAGATGCAACTCACATTCCATTTTGATCTCTAGCGCACAAGTGATCAAGAAGGCGGACCCGAAGGGGGTGGCCTACCTCGCCCTCCCCCGCTCGGAATCGTGAGCTGGTCATGTTGGGAGAGAAGGCTGAGGATAGGTCGCAGCATTAGCGAAAGAGCAAATGTGGGTCGGTCTGTAACCGGCTCATAAGCGGGCACGCGGTTGATGCAAACATTTTATAGCAACCGCGTGTGGACAACCAAGTGGAAGTTATTACAGTGCTGGCCAATGCTATGGGGACACACACTTTTTGTAATTTTTTTTATCAATACTCGCCGTTTGAGGCTGAAAATTGGTCAGGATGAAGCTATTAGAAAACGCGTTCTGGCAGTGCTATCCGTTTGTTGAGCAGCACAATGATTTTCGAGAAAAAGTAGAATATCAGTTTTGAGAAGGGGACATTGCTATGAGGACACTACAAGAAACTTCGCGTGGTGGCAACAGATGCAGTGTTAAACTGGATGTGTGGGTGGACTTTAATGCGCATTCAGTTCCCAACACTGTGCACACGTTCATTTTGCGTTTCGCTTTCATCTAGAGATACCAGGAGGTGCGAAGCTTTCCGCTGTTGAACAAGGACAAGTTCGAGTGCTGAAGCAGCAGAATTTGTCTCTGCGAGCGATCGCAAACGCCGTCGGCCGCTCGAAGACCGTCGTGGGGAACTTCTTGAAGGATCCCGACGCGTACGCAGCCAAGAAACGCAAGGGGAAGACTCACAAACTCTCCGAAATAGATCGGCGCGTCCTCTTCCGGCAAGCTACCGTGCACAAGAAGTCGGCGTCACAGATTGTTCCATTGCTCTCGACGCCTGTCTCTACTCGCACAGTTCGCCGCGAGCTCCAACGCAACGACAGTGCCAGGTATGTGAAGCGCAACGTGAAGCCCAAGCTGAAACCACACCATGTCGCTGCTCGCCTGACGTGGGCGCCTGCTCGGATCAAGGAGAGAACCATCTGGGAGAAAGTTATCTTTTCTGACGAATTTTTTTAACCTAGACGGTCCTGATGGACTACAATACTATTGGCATGACCTCCGGAAGGAGAAAGAGACCTACTTCAGCCGCCAAAGCGGCGGGGGTTCGGTCATGGTGTGGGCGCCTTTTCGCACGTCGGGCGATCGAAGTTGGCTGGCTCTCGGGACACCAAGACTCGTACGACAACCAACAAACGCTTACCAAGTTTCTCTTCCCGTTGGCGGACGGCACGATGGAAGGCACGTACGTTTTTCAGCATGACAACGCGAGTATTCACTCGTCAACCGCCACCTCGCAATTTCTAAGCGATCTCGAGATACCGGTTTCGGCTTGGCCAGCGCTCTCGCCCGACCTCAACCCAATAAAAAACCTGTGGGGTGACGTGGCGCGAGCTGTTTACGGCGGAGGAAGGCAGTACAACACAGTGAGCAAGCTCAAGCAAGCCATTTTGCGCGCTTGGGGAGAGATCCCTCAATCCAGATTGATCAAGCTTGCCGGATCAATGCATGATCGCTGTATGGACGTTCTTGAGCGTAAGGGCGACAAGATAGCTTACTGAGGACAGCTAGAAACGAAAACGTGGTGGTTGGAATCTCTCATTGCGTGCGCTGAATGAA
>JALBZB010000510.1:0-24738 GCA_038050625.1 Pythium sp. MPC-2022a | reverse complement strand
TTTTCTCTTAAAAATCGATCAATAACAAGGAAGGTTAGCCATTGTGGCATTGCGTCATTCGAATTGTGTTTCCATTCAATTTCGAAGTTTGGATTGCAGTGTCAATGTCTTTGGTTGTAGATCTGAATTTCAGGAGCGCAATACCAACAAGATCAGATCAACTCACTCTGATACACTTCAACAATGGTCTTGCATATCTTTCCCAAGCTTTTGAATTGATTCGTTGAGTGGGGCTATCATGCAGCAATCGGACATTGTGATCGGTATCAATGATGAAGTTGAGCTATGTTCACATAAGTATCAGTTTCTTCCACCCAAAGCCAATACGCAGGAGACAACAAGGTCTTGTTGACTGTCTGAACAATAATGTGGTGATGCCCACAGGAACGATTTAGACCAAATACCAGGGAGATACGAGAAGCGTGCACACTGTATAACTGGTTGACTTGATGGGGTTAAAGCGTCTGCTTGTGTTTTTTAAATATCGCCGACCTACGGTTTGCTTGGGGCGCTGGAGCTGACAGTCGGGTGGTGCTGCGCATCACCATTTTCCGGGGTGATTGACTCCTTCGCTTCGTCATTTTTCGCCCACACTATTGCAAATTGCACGTTAAAGATTCACAGAAAGAAGAGGCAAAGAGTTGATATGCATGGAGCTGGAATATCCATCGGCACTGTGATATGGTTCATGTACGCTTGCTTACCTGGTTTTCGCGCGCCGAACTTGGGTTTGTCCGGCTTTGCAATAGACACACGCAGCGTTCTCCCAAAGAGCTCGGATTCTAGACATGTGATCAGCAGCACATGCAGCACGCATAGTGAGTCAAAATGAGTGAACATCCACACGTTTGGATTTAGCATCATCCAACTTACCGTCCATGTTGTCCATAGCTTCCTTGGCGTCAGCGGCATCTTCATACTCGACAAAGCCAAAGCCCTTGCTGGTCTCTGCATACGAAGCAAACACATTATGAACGCAGACACACACGGAGGATTGGTTGTTAGTCTTCTTGAGATCAATAATCATATCATTCACAGCACCACTTGTATCCGAACACAAGTGTGGCATTCTGTTCAGAATAAGTAAGCAGTGACAACATCGCAAGATACGTACGCGTGGAGTAGTCCATAGGCACCTGCACACTCTTGAGCGGGCCAAAAGGCACGAAAGCTGCATAGAGAATCTGTTCATTCGCCTGCTTGTCCAGTCCGCCCACGTATAGCGCGCGCTTGCCCTTCTTGTCCATAGCCGCCATCGTTGTTTTTCAGCCCTTTTGTCTTGGCAAATGCGCCAGCAAGCCAAATTGCGCTCTTCGTATAATGTTGCTTGAATGTAAATGATATTACTCCACTAGACAGAATAAAAATACAAGCAGTATAAGGTCCTATGTGAGCTACGGTACCGTGATCTTTTTTTTGCGCTGCTTTTTTCTCCCAGCAAGAAACGTCCCAACCAGAAAAGCAAGGAAGAGCGCAGCCAAAGCCAAGCCGCCGCCGCCAACTCCATCTTCAAGCGCCACATTTGAGCACCAGCAGAGAGCATGAGCGCCGCCACTGACGAGCTATTCAACCAAGGTGCGTTCTGCTGTCTCATTTGTGAAACAAGTAGCGCTAAAGAGCGCCTACAGGCTGTGCGCTATCGACATTACAACTGCGTTCAAGATGTGGCAAATGCACAGACAACATTTCGTGAGCGATCGTCTGATAATAGATAACAATATGCTAACTCGTTGTCTGCGTGCGCATGCTGATGAATCGGATGACGCATGTGCGTAGGTTGGGGTGATGTACTGAGCAGCATCTCGCCGTATGCGTGGGGCAGCATGGGCATCGCGTTCGGCTTGGGGTTCTCCATTGTCGGCGCTGCCTGGTACGTTGCCGAACAAATTCCTCCTTTGGTGCATTTGAATGTTTGCTTGTATGCGATGGCACTAACGACTGCGAAATGATGGTGCTGACAATGGTCATCCATGTAGGGGCATCTTTTTGACGGGCTCAAGTCTGATGGGTGCCTCTGTGAAGGCTCCTCGTGTGCGCTCCAAGAACTTGGTCAGGTGAGTTTAGATTGTTTCTACACTATCATTCACATTGAACGGCTTCATTCAACCGGGTGTACGTACGCATGCTCACGCCTGTTTTGCGGTTCTGCGTTTCACACCACCATTAGTATCATTTTCTGTGAAGCCACTGCTATTTATGGTGTGATCATCGCGATTATCCTCCAGAGCAAGATGAACCAACCGGCGCTCCGAAACGCGGGCGACGCGCCGATCAACGAGGTTTCGCTCTACTTTGCCGGCTACGCGGTCTTTGGCGCGGGTATCGCTGTGGGGCTAACGAACATTGCGAGCGGGTGCGTGAATGGAAAGCTTTGCGGGTGGTGTCAAATTGGTCTTCGTGCTTTGGGCTGACATATGTTATGTGTTTGTTCTTTTATGATACCAATCAATAGTGTGTCGGTGGGCATTGCCGGAAGCAGTTGCGTGCTCGCGGACGCGCAGAACGCGAGTTTATACGTGAAGATCTTGATTGTGGAGATTTTCGCCAGTGCGCTGGGCATCTTTGGCGTTATCGTCGGCATCATCTTGTCCAACAACGCCGAGTTCCCCAAGTAAAATCAGAACCAAAGCAGCGCTCCCACTACCAAGCACATGCAGCAGTGCGTCGTCCAGGAGGTCTCCAGGGATTGCCCGATGCGCTTTGGCGAAACCAAATGCATGTTGCTTTAGTGGAGAGAAAGAATTTTTTCGACTCAATATATTTCTATACGAAGAAGAAGAAGAAGCGAGAGCTCATCATGAATGATCGATTGATCCTTTCTATTTCCACATGTCCCGGTCGCTCTCAAGGTCCACAGGCGCGTACCAGTCTGGGAGAGGATTGTTCGGGTTGTATCTGCTCACACAGGTTTCAAACACGCAGAGAAGGTTAGGACACGATAATTTCCAGAAGCTCCACAGGATTCTCCTTTCGTACCTGTAGTTCAAAAAGAGCTCTTCGTCCTCAATGTCCGCAGTTGCAATGAACGCGAGTCCCTATTCGCCGCACATACATAACACAGTAGAACGCGTGAGCATCCAACATTGTAATATGCACGCAACCAAGTCAGCAATGCGAACGTACATGCACCAGCGCGCGTTTGCCAAACATGGACCAGCGCGAGGGCATCTCGACAAACGAGTTCGGGATCAGCTTCTGGTGCTCAGGCTGCGTGAACGGCTCCTCTGGCGGGAAATCGAACGAGAACGGGATCACGTTCGGCTTGGAGCCCGGCGGCGGGTGGTTAATCTTGTGCGCAACCGCGAGTGGATTGCGAGGCGTCGATGCTGAGTGGATAGACAGGTACAATGAAGGGTTTCAGTAAATAGGATTCCATCCTGCAAAGTAGTGAAATGCACGTACATTCTCGCTTTGCGTCAATCACGACGCTGTCGAAGCGTGCGCGCGCGTACGGGTTGTCCGAGATCTCCTTCAGATACTGAGGCTGTTCAAATCGGAGGCAATACACAGTTGATCATTCATTTAGCGTTGAAGGTGTCGTCACGGAGAGGTAGTCGTAATACCGTTCGTACCTTCTTGAAGTGCTCTGGGAGGTATACGGTTCCTGGAAACAGCGCCTGTGATTTATTAGCAATTCGATTAGTTGGAGCAAATAACAAATGTTGACAACGTATGCACTGAGGCTACTGCTTACCACGAGGGAGCCAATGGGTACTTTGCCGTTCAGTTTGACGCCCTCACCAGCATTTGCGATACTCGAGGTCTCCACTTTCAGCGAGTAGCCGAGCAGCTTTTCCAGAGTGTGCTCAGGATTTTGCTGCGGAATTCGCATAGAGAAGTGCGAATCAGCCACTAGCGTATAGTAAATCTCATCGCTCATGTAAGGTGGTCGTACCTTGTCGGCGGCCTCGTCCAAGTGCTCAAAGCCCGAGAGCGATATCTTTGGCGAGTTTGCGTCCAGCACCGACGACGTCTTGAGAATCGTGTCGAACGCAGTCTCGAGCTGCATACGGTTTGGCGGAATTCACAGTTAGCAACTACACAATGCGTGAGATCGCTGGTTTTATATATAAGAGGTTAGAATGGCTACCTGGGCTGCGACTTGCTCCTGGACATACGCCTTTTGCTGCTCGAATTTTTTCTTCTGGATGAGCGCCACGGCCTCTTCAAAGAGCTCGCCGTTGTCTCTGCACGAACCACAAAGTCACAAACATAGTACACGCCCAACACAATTGCGTCATTGATAAGCCACATACACCGTCGACCAATGACAATGCTATTCATACTTCTCTGCGTTCGCGCCTTGCAGTCTCAATCCGCGGTAGCACGTGAGCACCGCTGCGACGCCAACGTCTGCTTCTTCCTGCAGATCATTTCACACATACGCACACACGCTCAGCATCAATATACGGGTGCGCATGTTCTGCCAAATGATATCATGCCATACTTGGAAGCGTCTTGCGGCGGTCGTGCCCGCCAGCATGAGCTGGAAGCGCCGGAACACCGACACCATCGCTGTCGATCAAGTTGGTGCGGGTTTTGCGGTGGGTAGGCATTTTTGCCATGACACGCCAAAGTAGCGGTTAATTAACTCAATTAAGAAATATCATTGTTACAAACTTATCAACGATGAAACCAGATAAAGGTTGGATCCGCATGTCTGCGACGCCTTCACACGTCACATGTTTTGACAACCAGTGGGCTGAAGTGAGCTTGCGCTCAACTGACGAGCGACTGAGAAAACCAGAGGCGAGCTGATCAAATCAAACCAGAGCAAAAGCAGCATGGCGGAGCACGCGAGCGACGACGCGCACCACCCGTGGGGGCCGCCGATGCGCATCGGCAAGGTCTTCATCAAGGGCAACAAGCGCACCAGGTGCGTGAATGGTCGACGCCTGTGGAGATAGGCGGTGGTTGCTGTGTACTGACATTCAGTGTGCTTTGTGTGTGATGCTGACGAACTTGACAGAACGGAAGTGTTTGAGAATGAACTTCAGGTGCGTTGAAGGTGTTGTGCTGGCTGATAAGACGGTTAGCAAAGTGATCGTATGATAGTGAACGATCGTACTGACGGCTGCGTGTGTATGTGTGTGCGCTATGGCGATTACGCAATAACAGGACGCCTACGAAGCCGACCGCATCGGGTACCTTGTGCGCGACCTGGAGATCGCGACGCAGGAGCTGAAGGCGCTCGACATCTTCAGCTCGATCCGCATTGACCTCGACAAGTGTACGTTGTGTGTTACAACCTTAGTCGCCAATAAGATGCCTGTATGTTGATCTGACGCTGACGTGTGTGCTTCAACTATAGCGAGCTCTGGCAAGAAGGATGAGACGGATATCACGATCACTGTGGAGGAGAAGAGCTGGCGCTCGCTGCACCTTGGCGCTACGACTGACGGCAACGAGGAAGCTGCGGTATGTTCCCTGTAGTGCTGTGAAGAGCATGTCTTTGTAATTCATAACTTGGTGCCCTGACGCTTACGTGCTATTGCGTTTGTGTGTTGGCTAACCGCTCCCTTTAGGAATCGTCGCTGACGCTCTCGAACGCGTTCGGAACCGCCGAGAAGCTCACGTTCGGCGCGACGTACGCGCGCTCGGGCAGTAACACGGAGCGCGCGACGTTCCAAAAGCCGCGCTTCCTCGGTCTCCCACTGTACCTGAGTGCCACGGCCGCGAACGAGCTGCACAACCACGAATACCTGAGCTCATACAACGAGAAGATCCGCGGTGGGAGCATCTCTGTGAGCGACTACGCCGGCGTGCACGACCTGTCGCTCAACGTCGGCTGGCGCGATATCATCCCGCGCCGGGACTCGAAGATCCCGACGGCGTTCCGCGCGTCGCCGAGCATCCTCTCGGAGGCGCTGCCGTCGACCAAGACCAGTATCAAGTACGTCTTCAAGGACGACTCGCGCAACAATGTGGTCTACCCGACGCTCGGTGGGCTCTTCCAGTACAGCACGGAGGTGTCGGGTTTCCTGGGCGACGTCAAGTTCGTGAAGGCGGAGGTCGCGGGTCAGAAGCACTTTTCGCTCGGCCCGATCCTCTTTGGCCTGCCGATCCTGAACTTTAGCTTGTCGTACCACATGGGGGCGGTCAAATCGTACGGCTCGGACGAGACCCGCCCGGCGCGCATCAGCGACCGCTTCTTCCTCGGTGGTCCTATGAACCTGCGCGGATTCAACCACAAGGGCGTGGGTCCTCGTGCGTCGCCTCGTGACGGCGGTGTCGCGGCGGGGGACTCGCTCGGTGGCGAGCTCAGCTACAACGGAACGGCGAGCGTAGGCTTCCCGTGCCCAATGCCGCTCCTGGCGGTACGTCTTAGCTTATGTATGGGTTTGGTTTGATTGGATGGGATCTAACCAGCGATATTGATTTGCTCCTGCCTGTTTGCTGTTTATTTAGATGCTCGGCATCCGCGGCCAGTTCTTCGCGAACGCGGGCAACCTGACGACCTGGGGCCGCTTGCTGGACGAGAAGAAGTGGATGAAGAACTTCGCGGACGACACGCGCGTGTCTGTGGGCATGGGGCTCGTCTGGGGCACCCGCATCGGACGCCTCGAGGCCAACTACTCGTGGATTCTCAAATCCCACGCTCATGTACGTTATTCCTGTTGCTAAGGTTTGCTCTCATTGATGAAAAGCGTTGGATATGTGTTGCTTACCTCGCTTTTGTCACTTCCATGAACTCAGGACAACATCAAGCGCGCGCAGCTTGGTCTCGGCATGACCTTCTCCTAGATGCACACTCACACACATAGAGGCATTGTCCATGTGTGCTGCTGCTTATCAGAGTAATAAGCTGAACCAAAGAACTCGTTGATGTCGTTGATGCCTCCTCACCATCTTTAGATGAGTTATTGCATCTTCCAATATTCCATGACCATCATCCTCATTTTAGTGTGTCTTGAATAGAGGAATGTGTCTAGAATAGAGGAACGGTAGCATCATCTTGAGAGGATGGGTGAAAAATGAAGATGGGCAAAATGAGTGAGACAATGTTTTATTCTGTTCCCCTCTCGAACCTGTTGGTCTGAGCTATATCACTTTCGAGAGGTTTCAAAGCTGGTCGCCGCTCTTTTTCTTTTCACATCAGAAGAGAAACCCAAGATCCCACACCCACAGCAGCCCAAGCAGGCGCCATTCCGCACGAAGAAGCAAGCGCTCCTCTCTCGACCAGCAAGGCCATCAACACAGCGCCTCTAAGCAGACGAACCATGTATACTGGCAACGCAGCGCGCATCTACAATCCGCGGCCGGACCCGGCGGAGCGCGGCCCGCCGAAACGCGTCGCACGCGAAGAGAGCCACATTGGCGAGATGGTCGCGGCGTCCAAGAAGCGCATCTCGTGGAAGTTCTCGCTCGGTGAGTCGGACGCGACCCACGAAGTCGTGCTCGTGCACTCGATCATGTCCTACAAGAAGGTGTGTGTTGCCGGGTTGAGAGCTCGCTGCTGCTGTCTTTTGTATACTGCGGCGCAATGTGTGCTGAATAACAGCAGTGGCTGATAATTATCGTCTGTGTGTGTGCTTGGACAGGTCGTGGAATTTGACGGACGTCAGATGCACTACTCCGCGACGGTAAGAACCATGCTTGCATCTCTTGATTGAGAGGTGGTGGCTGGTTGGCTAACCGACTGATTGTTTACGTCCATGTGGGGTTTTGTTGTAGTTTACACCTGGCGACTGGAAGTTCCTGATGATCCTCGACGGCTCGAACCACGTCTTTGAAGTGCGCATCAACGACTTGGAGTCTGCCGACGTGCCCAAATATGGTAATGTACTGTTCACTTTCGTCTTGACTGCGGAGAACATGAACACAAAGACTCACTCAAGTGCTTTTGTGTGTGTGAATGCAGATTTGGCCGTGGACCGCATTCCATTCCGCCACTGGGACGTCTACCGTCGACGCAAGCAACCGATCACGACCTCGACGTACGCGCTACCGAATACCCAGCAGCAGCAACAACAAACGAGTGAGTGCCTATTTCAATTGACTTCTCACAAAGGACGACTGTGCTTACAACTGGTTGTGTTGGCGTTTTTATTGTACAGGCACATTTGGAACACAGCGATGGGGTCCAAACGGAATGTCCGCTCCTCCGCCAGTCGAGCCAATGGGTCGCCCTGGTCAATACTCGCACCATGGCGGCGGAGCTCAGAACCGTTCGCCCGAAGCGCGCTCCAACAGCTTTGGCACGTCCCGCGACAGTGGTGGTGGTCACAGAGGATCCTTTGGTAACGACAGGGGATCATTTAGTAACGACAGAGGATCCTTTGGCAACGACAGGGGATCATTTGGTAACGACAGAGGATCCTTTGGCAACGACAGAGGGTCGTTTGGTAACGCGTCGCCGCCATACCCACAGCAGCAGCAGCGTCGGCCATCGCAATCTGGACAGTATGGCGCGCCAGTCGCTCCGCAATCTGCGCAGTCACCACCGGCCCCCATGCAGGCAAAGACCCATGCACCACCGCCTCAAAAGAAGCAGCCAGAGATCAACCTCATCGATGACTTTAGTCCGAGCGTGAGCGTGCCAGCGCAAGCACTGCTCTTTGATCCACTCGCGGGCGTACGTACCCTGACTTTTGCTTTGGGCTTTTCGTACTTGATTTCTGAATATGAGAACTGACACTAATTTATGCGAATTTTGTTTTCTGATCGTACCTATGTAGTCGACTTTTGCGGCGCAAACTGGCGTGAATCCATCCCAGCAGCAGCAGCAGCAGCAGCAGCAACAACAACAACAACAGCAGATGAACCCTCGTACGTCCAGCAGTCCAGCGTTTGCGCCTCCGTACAACGCGCAGATTCAACCCAACCCAACACCGTGAGTCTGACCACGTAGCTGTTCAAACCTCGTTGCATCTGTTGCTCTATACTGACATGACGCACCACTGCCCCGTTCTTTGTATCCAGATACGTTGACCCGTTCGCAAATGTACCCCAAGCTGCGCCACTAAAGCCACCGCAAGCCCCGTACGTTCGCCACCGCCTTCAAAACAATCATGTTATCCCTTGCGCGTGCTTTGGGCTTTTATGCTGACCTGTTTGCCTCCGTGCTGTGTTTGCATGTATGTTTAGTATCAACTTTAACCAGTTCGTGGCTCCAAACAATGGATATCCTCAGCAACATCAGCAGCAGCAGCGACCAGCCCAGAACGGTGGGATGTATCAGCCAACCAGCTTCCAGCAACCCCAGCAAGTGCAAATGGGTGGAACCCCTGTGGCGCCGATGATGGGCGTGCAGCAGCCTGGCATGGCGATGGCGAATGGCGGTCGAATGACGATGCCCATCGCACAGCAGCAGCCTGTGCGCATCAGCGCGCCAGTCAACATGAACAACCCAGTAGTAAACTACAACATCTCGCAGCTGATGAACCCCGTGGACGTGAACGGCTTTCAGCAGCAGAGTCAGCAGCCCAAGTCAATCAACATCGACGCCTTTGCCGGCATGAAGGGCTAGCTTCCCAGCACTGACAGCAATGAACCCGAGTGCGGCGGCGAAAGACGCTTCTTTCTTTGTGTGTATATAATTTGAAGAGATGACCATTTGTAGAAGTGTGTGTACCAAATTCATGCTTCGGCGATATGCGCTGTCTAACCGCTGAGTAATGAAAGAGTTATGATTGTGCAAGGACTCATTCGTTCAGGTTCCAGTGCGTTTTTAATGTCGTGTTTGGCATTGAACATCAGGAAGTGGTGTCTCATTGATCTCTATATTGTATCGTCCTTGCGAATCTATGCGTATGCACAATGCACATGTATTGGTTGATATGTAGGTTACATACATAATGTGTCTGTCTTTACGCTTTTTGCTGCTGCAACTGTGGGCTTTCATCCGCAATTTGGCTCTGTGAGGAGCTCAGCTTACGAACCGCTTCCTCCAGCGCTGCGAGGTGCGGGTCGTACACGCCCAACGCGCGCATGCTCTCGCAGAGCTTCTCAAAGTACTCAATGTTGGTGCCGCTCGGTCCCGACCGCGTCGCGATCTGCTGCGCCACGATATCGAGCGGCGACGGACCGAGAAAGTCCGCGTTCTCGGGCGTCGCGATGTACACCAACGCGCTGCGCACGCTCCCGTCCTGGCAGTACACATCCACCATGCATCGCTCGTACCCGGCCTGCTCGCGGTTGTCAAGCTGGGTGAGCGTGCCTTCAATGTGCTCGTCCGGCACTTTGTAGAGTCTCCCCCACGTGACGCTGTCGTTCGCCAAGTGCGCGTGGTCGTCTTGGAAGCGCTGCATGTCCTGCGAGCTGATGAGGGTCACGACGCGGCCGAGCGCGTCTGCTGTACCGCGATGGTCGGGCGAGCCCTGCCAGAAGCGGCGGTGATAGCCCTTGACGAAGCCGAACATGGTGTCGTGCGCCGGGAAGTCGGTCTTCCACACGATCGAGCCGTCTGTTAAAAAAACACGAGAGACGTGAGTACCGGTCTCGTGCAGAGAGTGTCAGTGGTGAGTGCACGTGCGTATGCATGCATGAGAGAAATACATTAGCGGACATTCACGTACATCCAAAGACCCACATCACGGACGCTTATCGAAGAAGTGATTGTTCGCTGCGTTCGAGATGGCGAATTGGAAACTGATGTGCTCGATAGGCGACGTCATTCTCCACAGTACGGTACAGTTTGTCTAAAGTACACCATCTGTTAAATTGCAGTATTTTAAAATACTTCAAATTTTAACATATGATTTTGGTATTAAAAACACGTTTTTATAAATACGCACCATGGTGAAACTGCCCAGTGCGAACTTGAGAAAATCGGATATTCCATCCATATTTGACCAATTTTCCAGATATTGTTACCTTTTTAGTGATGATCAATTGCGTAAAACAACTCTCACTTTGTCGGAGGGGATTTCAAAGTGCTCGCCTGCATCTGCGGTCAGAGCACGCACACAAGCATACGAAACCTCCAAGACAGCCATCGATCAACTACCTATGACACGTACGCGCAAAACTAGTATGTCTCAAGGTTGTATGATTGGAGCTATTACGGGCTGTCACTAAGGAGCAGCTCAGATGCACATCAAACAATTCGACCCGAACCATCCCTCTTCTTTGTCCACGAAGTCTCTTCAAATCTCCACATTTGCCTCTGCATGACCTTCATCTCCTGTTTGTAGCTCGCACACTCTGCTTTGCACGCATCCAGCTGACTTGCACTTTCTCGCTCCATTTGAGTTCGCACTTGCAGACGCAACTGCACCCGCATGTACTCTAGCTCGGCTTGTTTCTTTCCTTCCAGGCACTTTTTGATCTTGGCCAACCGCTGCTGATTCTCTATATTCACCAGCTCCATATGCTGCGTCTGTTCTTGAGCGAGAGCCTGAAGCTCGCGTCGGTGGTGCTCCTTCGCGTTGATGCACCATTTCTTCTGCAGCAGTTTTTCTTGCGTGCTGTAGAACTCGTGGAGCTCTTCGATCTTATATTCATATTCGACTTGCAATTTACTAAACCGCTCCATCAGGTTCTGGGCTTCGAGAGCAACTTGATCGCAAAGCGTTTGCTGGTAAAGAAGCTCATCCTTGAGTGCTCTCGTTGTGCTGGCGAGCTCTTCTATTGCTTGAAATGAATCGTGGAACTCATGGAACAACGACCGCACTTCAAGCGAGACTTTGCTGAAGAGCCGATCGAGGCTTGTACCGAGAACCGCAAAGCCCTCGAGTTCGTGGAAGTCGACAAAGTACGCCCACAGTCGGGACTGTGTTCGCGTAAAGAGCTTTTCTTCGGACACGGAAAGCTTCGTCGTCAGATCTTGAGCAATGCGAGAGCACGTGGGGAAGGGTGAGGCTCTTGCCATCTTGCATTGGGAGTGCACTTGTGATATTGAACTTAATTAATTTCGAGGTGACGCAACAGTTTCCATGTAAGAATAACCAGTGTCGTTTCGTCAAGCCATGTAGATTACAGTTTCTCTAGGTGTTGATAGATCCAACTCTCATCAAACGAGATCACCTCAGTAGCTCAGCTAGTTCACCACAGGGATCGCTGTCGAAACGACATCCGGTTCTTGTTGTTCGCTTGCGCGCATGTACTCAAGCAGTGCGCTCTCCAGTGCAAACAGGTGCGGATCGTGCACTCCCAGCGCACGGATGCACTCGCTGAGCTTCAGTAGATATTCGTTATTCGGGCCGCTGTTACCAGATCGCGTTGCGATTTGCTGCACCATATCCTGCATCGACGCAGGACCGATGAAGTCTGGACTTCCTGGTGCCGAGATATACATAACCGCTTCGCGTACGCTTCCGTCCTGGCAGTGCACCTGCACCATGCGGCGCTTGTAGCCAGCTTCTCGCACGTCAAGTTGCACGAGCGTCTCTTCGATATGTTCACCTGGTACTTTATACAGTCGTCCCCATGTGATGTTGTCGCTCTCCAGGTGCGCGTGCTCATCGTCTTCGAAGAGCTTCATGTCCTCGGAGCTGATGAGCGTGACGACGCGACCTGTGCTCTCTGATGTGCCACGGTGCCAAGGCGAGCCCTGCCAGAAGCGCCGGTGCCAGCCCTTGACGTAGCCAAACGCGGTGTCGTTCGCTGGGAACCCAGTCTTCCAGAGGATCGAGCCATCTGTAAACACGACGAGAACCAGATACGTCCAAGTGAGCAAGTGGTTTTGCTCTTACGAGGCGGGGAAATGAGCTGCATGGTGCGTTATACGTATATCCGCGCGCAGCTGTACAAAGAGAACGATGTGCACACAAGCGCTTCTAGCGCCTGCAGCAGAGAGGGGCTACTCACATCCAAAGACCCACATCTCAGCGCGCGTCGTGTGTGTATCTGCTTGCTTTTGGAAGCTGCTGACGTTCAGAATGAGCTGAATGAACGCGCGAGTCGAACCCACCAGCTAACGACTGTGAGCTTCCGATGAAAGTATTCATTTTTTATATATGCACCTGCTATTAAATTCTGCCTTAAATATACGCAAGATTTCATTAAAATTACAAACTTTATATCTGCGCAAGTTGTTTTCTCAAACACACTCCCATAAAAGTCCGCGTTCGCTCTTTTGTTTCATTTTGACGATCCCAATCAGCTCAGGGCATCACAGGCAAGCACATCATGCTCTTGGTGCTGGCTGGCGGTCCGCATGCAGTGAACGAACGGATCGTCTATGCCACGTGGTCTCTCCGCATTGCACGCATGCATAGTACCGTGCAATACCATTCGTAGAGCTGCGTGAGACTGAGAAATCACTGAAAAGGCTTGCTTTGCTTGTGTGTGGTTGGTGGCAAAATGATGCCAAGGTGAATAATAAATTAGTTTACACTTTGATGATACGCAAGAGAATGCATGGTGTGTTACTGCTACTGCGCTGATCAAATTCAGTGACCATGAGGCGCGCTCTTGTAGTTGTTGTACTGTTGTCTGTCTAAGGCTGATCTTCCCGTTGTCGATGCCGTCTTGTCGGGTGGGAGATGTCCGGTTTTACATGGAGAAGCTGACTGGATGTTGTCTGCTTCACTTGGAGGGTGATATTGTACACTTGTGTTGTCGTCGCTGCCGCTGGGGTTCTTTACTGGATGTCGCAGAGCTTCTCGCTCCACTCTACGAGCGGCTGCGTGTACTTGAGCACTGCGTTCTCTAGTGCGATGAGATGTGGGTCGCGCACTTTCAGGACGCGCATGACCTCGCACAACTTGAACAGGTACTCAAAGTTTGGGCCGCTGAAGCCCGAGCTGGTCGCGATCGTCTGCGCCATATCGTCCATGGAGGACGGGCCGAGGAAGTCCGAGTTGTCCGGGGTCGCGATGTACACGAGCGCGCGGCGCACGCGGCCGTCGGTGCAGTGCACACGCACCATGCGGCGGTCGTAGCCGGCCTGCTCGCGGTTGTCCAGGTTCGCGATCGTGCTCTTCACGTGCTCGTCCGGCACTTTGTAGAGTCGGCCCCATGTGATGCTGTCGTTCTTGAGGTGCGCGTGGTCGTCGTTGAAGCGCTTCATCTGGCGCGTGCTGATGAGCGTGACGACGCGACCGGCGCTGTCCACCGTGCCGCGGTGGTCGGGTGATCCCTGCCAGAAGCGGCGGTGGTAGCCCTTGACGAAGCCGAACATGGTCTCCTCCGCCGGGAAGTCGGTCTTCCACACAATCGAACCGTAGCCAAAGACCCACATCGTGATAAGAGCTGCTGCTGTGTTGTGTAGTGATGCAATATAGTGGATGTGGAGGATGGAGGAGCTTGGCGATCCGAAGGAGCTGCTTGCTGGGGCGCTGGCAAAATCGAGAATGAATGAATGAGCTCCTGGGATGTGGGGGCTTTGGTTCGTTATTGCTCCGGTCGCTGGCTGTCTGGCGAGTTATTCTTGGCTTGGGTTGTGGGAAGGTGCCACGCCGCCCTTTCTCTGCGCACCCAGCTTTCTGGGCGACCCAGAGCACCAGCAGAAAAATCTGGCCATCCCCCTTTGTACCCTAAAAAATGAAGTCGGAACCGAAGATAAAGGGAATTTAAAGCCTGGGATGGTAATTTAATGTTGATGGGGCTCTTTTAGAGCCAACAAATGTATGGAATTGAAGAAAAATGTGCTGCAGATTTTTCGACAAAACGACTACCTCCCCCTTCGTGATTGCTCAAACTGGTGCGTGTGCGGATAACTTTGCGCAGATCTTGCTGGCGTGCGCTTTGCTCTTCATTTCGTGATCTCCAGTGCCTTCCCTCCACAAGATTCAACCTTCAACTCACCAAAAGGATACCTTTTCAGAGGAAATGCGCCTATTAAAACGCGCTCCTCCTCCCGCATTGCTTTGGTTTCGCTGACGCGGAGGCGCTCGCGCTGCTGTTTGGCTAATTTCTAGACGACAAAACTTCGTGTCACCAATTTTTTTCGCTTGATATGGATAAACGCAAAATCATGGTATCTCATCTCATCTCATCTGTCCCCGCCGCTGTTGATTTCTCAAGTGAGCGAACATATTCGGTAATTTATTCTTCACGAGCGCGCTTTTTTAGAGCCAAAAATGTTCAGAGCCACAAGAGCTGAAGTGTCAGTTTTTGCGGTGGTGTCAGCGAAACGGCGTCTTCTGATTGGCTGGTCGACCGGATCGCAGCCCCTGATTCGCTGTTCCAATTGCGGATCGTCACGCTGTCACATTGGGGATGGGCAGTGGAACGGTCCCCCAAACCGCTCCTCTCTCAGCCAATCAAATACCTGGAAAGCGCTGGATCGATCTTCCAGAGTCGCCGAGGGTTCACTGTCACGAGCAGCTTCGCTGCTGATTGGCTCAGCCGTAGAGTTGTCAGAGCGCAAATGGCCAACACCAGAACGCCACAACACGACCAAACACGTGGACAGTGTAAGAGGTGGGATGGATGGAGGAGTTGCACGCGAGCGATCATCGGTCCGACGTGTACTGGCCTGGTGGACTGAAGCGTACATGCGCGTGCGAGTTCGCACAATTGCTTGAGCAGTTGAGCCGCAAAGCCACAGAAGAAAGCAAAAATCAGCTTCCAGATCCGCGCATGCGTGGAAGGAATGCTGCGGCGCGCGCTGCTTCCAAGTCGCCACCACGCCAGTTGACAGATTGCTCGCTCGCCTGCACGCATGCGCTTGCCGTGTTCATTCGTACTTCAACAGTAGTTCCGAGGTGTCTTGTCCACGCGCGCAGCGTCAGCCTGTGCGTGTGTGTGTGGCTCAATGGCATCCCAGATTGATCGCGGCGCTGCCCAATCGCTCAGTCGCATTGCGGCGTGTCATCGATGCCATGGTATCTGAGAACGCCTCATTCGCACTGCCGTCACATAGTTGGCGACGAATAGAGTTGCTCCGAATGGTGCACGCATCTGATGCTTCCTTCACAAGAAGGTGCTTTCGCCTTTGCAAGCGCACTTGCGCGCTGTTGTTGCCGTTCTTCACAGCGTTGGGGGAATCTTCAATTGCTGCTGATAAAATCAGATATGACCACGCTACGCTGCACTGAACTCTTTTGTGGCGATCGTCTACAGGTCCGCACTTGAAGTGTCGGACCTTCTCTTCCGCGTTGATGCTGATGAGCGAGTGAACGAACAAAACGGCAGTTTCGCTTTGCTTTTGTGCTGAAGATGAAGGGGATGGGGTGATAGATAACCAATGCTTGACCTTGGATGACTCACTCGTTGTATAATGCAGGTGCAATTACATCACCATACAGTCGATGAACGGCTTCAGTGTGGCGCAAAAGGAGGATTATGACTCGTTCTCGCTCATGTTCTGCATGTGCAACATGCCCAGAGTGACCTACCTAGACTGCTGGTCACTTGGTCGTGCGCTTGATGTCTGAGCCGAGAAACGAGGAGTACATGCAGTTCTCGTTCTTCTTGAGGAAGCCATCTCGGTAGACCAGGTCAAAGCCCCCGACGCAGTCCTCGCTGCCCGTTTTGCTGTAAACAGGCACAAGCAAACGTTAGTTGTCACATATCCACACATCGTGTGAGTTTGATGGTGGTCAAGTCGACTGTCGAAAAAGTGTGATAACTGCACCCCACACAACAAATCTTGCAAATCGTAATCACGTGAACGTACTTGTTCTCCACGTCGATGATGTTGAGCATGTCGTTGAGCATGCCACACTTGAGCTGGTAGTCGGAAGACGTGTTGGCGGAAAGCTTTGCTCACAATATCAGCATAAGTTGGCTATGAGCATCCCATCATATAAGTCTGAGCCTTTACTATTGATATAAATAATGAGCTCACCGAGGGCGAAGCGTTGACTTCCAGCAGCCAGGGCTTGAGGTTCTCGTCGATCATGATGTCGTAGCCGTAGAGCTCGAAGCAGTGTTTGTCGTTGATCATGATCTTCTCGATGCTCAGCAGCGACTTGATGATCACCATTTGGATCTCGAAGAAGAGCTTGTTGATCCGCTCGGGGCCGTGTTTGGACATCATGTACAGCTTCAGGTTGTGCAGATCCCACTTGCCGCCGTGCTGTATTACACAAAATGGACCAAAACCAATTAGCTCATGCAGTTTTTGCTGAATAATGAATATGCCCAAACGTGCTTTTTTGTTGTAGTGCTCGGACGTTTTCTGGATCGCGACGTTTGTGAGGTGGATGAACGAGTTCGCGATGTCGCTCGGGTTGTTCGAGTACCGCGAGTTCGTGAAGCGCGCAAAGCCGCCGCGGAACAAGTAGATCTCGAGAGGTGCGAACGACGGTACGAGCGCGTACAGCCGCAAATCAAACTGCATACAAAACACCAGCAATTTATACCATGAAGTGCGACTTTGGATCACCATTTTCTAAACGGAAAAAATTCTACCTTCGCGTACTTTTTTGCCGCCCACGAGGTACGGGTTCGAGATGTACTTTTGCACGACGTACGTCTCGACCTGCTGGTTTTCTGGCCGCCACCGGTAGTCGGTCCTCCAGTCACTGATCTGACTCAGCTTTGTGAACAAAAAGATACCTTTGCCCTGCGCTCTACAAGGTACCAAACAATCAGTCACGTAAATATTGGGTCTGACGATAGTTGTTCGCGTGATAGAGGGATCTAACGATCTCTATTGGACAAAGAGCCGTACTTTCCAATCGGCTTCATGATCCAAACGCCCTGGTTCCGCTTGAACTCCTGTGGAAACATGAGAATGTGTTGCGGATTAGGCATCCATATTTGCAAGCACCCATTGCTTAAATCTGACAACTTACCTCCACGAAAATGGCGTATTCGCCCGGTAGGATGTACGTGGCTGGGAAGAAATCATACGATCCGAGCACGTCATTCTCAGCGCCAGCGCCTTCCTCTGATCTGGCCATATAGAAACAGTAAAACGAGATATAGATCCTCCGTTTAGCAAAAGCTCGCTCGCGTTGAAGCACCATCCACAATTGCTGCCAGTTTTACCGTACTTTGCTTTCTTCTCCATCGTGCGCTTGGCGCGCTTGAGGTTCTTGATCAAAAGGTCCTTGCGGCAGAGCTCGCGTCCGTTGCGAAAGTGGTTCACTTTCTGCCCATTCTCCAGATGCACCGTGTCTAGCAGCTCGTAGATGTACTCACGGTCCGCCCAATAGAAGTCCCAATCGTTGTCAGACCTGATGAACAGCATCAACACGAAAGGAAATAACCTCACTAAGTCCAAGCAGCTCAACAAAGAAGTACAATGCCGGTAGTCAGGTAACGTACGTTTCTTTCCATCCACGTCGGAGCAGCGTGTCGTAGATCGTGTTTCGGAAGTTCGTCTTGAACTTGGTCACGCTGCTGCTATTGCTACTGGCTTTGGCGTTTTTACTGCCACTGCCTGTAGCTACTGCGCTGCTGCTGTTGCCTCCAGTATGCGCTGTACTGGAAGCGCCGCCACTGCCGCCTCGCGTGATCTCACGCCCTTCACCACTACTGCGCACTTGTCTGGCAGCTCTCACGCCACCGGAGCCGGTAGTTGTTGTGGTGTTGCTGCTGGTGCATGCGCTCGAAGGACCGGTGTCCCCTTTCCTCTCCTTCTCTGTTGCCAACCTGCTTTGCATCGCGCTTTCCGAGAGAGAGAGAGATGCCACCCGCACTGTTTTCACTCCAATGGTGCTCTTTGTCCACAAATTCCTTGTGAGAGCGCTTCTTTTCTTCAATAACGCGAACAGTCGGCTATTGGCACATTTGGCAAAACTCAAAGCTGAGTAAAATAGTACTTGTAGCGACAAAAGAGATCTGCTCTATTGTCGGTTCTTTTAACCAAGAACCAGCTTATCGGCTCTGCTAGCGCTTCTTCAGAATTGAGCCACTCGTTAATATAAAATCTATGCACTTGGGCGACTAAGAGCCCGTGATAAAGTTGCATCTGGCATCAACGCCGTCACTTTAAACGGTGTCCGCGATTTTGTCGGCATCATCCGACGACAGAAAGCCGAGCTCGTCTTCCTCACGCACGGTCGGGCAATCACGGAGGATGGCGTGGGAAATCGCAAGCGCAGAGCTGTAAAGAAAAAGATAGCATGGTGAGAAACTCGTCAGACAGGATGAGACTAGCGAAGTCGCAACTCAGTATTTCTCTTACCTGGCAGTGCAGATCGTGAACAGGATGGAGCCTCCAAAGATAACGATCACACCCAAGCTGACTATACGACACACAGAGCAAAGATAAGTAGAGTTAGCAAGTTTTTCAAAATACCAACAATGGTACAGATAGATCACGTTGTGTAAACGTACTTCCTGTCAGACCGAGCTTGCGCTGTTCTGGCGAGACAGGCTTTCCGAACACCAGCATCGGGTTCTCAGCGGTCTCATTCGCAGCCGCGCTCGACGCGTATAGCCAGAATCCCGCCAAGCAGATCAGCACGAAGAGGAACATCGGGTTCAGCAGGCTATCAAAGCAAAACGGCAAACGTTAATCTCTGGCTCACGATTCCATTCATATCAACGCACAAAAATCACAGCATTGTGCATCACAGTAGACGCATCGAACAAAGACAAGCACTCACATCGTGACGACGCCGACAAGCGCCGCGGAGATCGCGTAGTTGGTGCTGAAGAACATCACGTTCTTGCGCGCGCGCGGGGCGAGCGCTTCTCTGCTGGGCACATTGAAGGGCTTCTCCTCGCCGAGACCGAGGAACTGCGAAACGCCGCGCACGTTGCGCAGGTTGACGACCTGCAGCAGCTGGTCCTTCACCTTCATTAGTGCGTGGTGCTGCACCTCAACCACGAGCTTGCTATCGGCGTCCGCGACCTTCATCGTTGCTTGCTGGCTGGCTTCTTGGCTTCTTGCTGTGGGGCTTATGAGCGTGTTTGGGAATGAGCGAAGGGGGTGGGCGGGCGAGGCGGACGAAAAAAGCAAGCAGTGAAGTGTGTGCGGCTGGCAGTATCTGATTTGCTGAAATCCACTCCATAAATAGATTTCTGGCCACTCCGAGAGCCGTTAGACTCAGATGTTCCGTATCTTGCATTTCAGCCAATGAACGTGTGGCAGAAGTATCCACTTTCTTACCTGCAGGTTGCCGCTTCAACTGCCCCGCCGCAACGGAAACATGCACAATTCCGCATTCTGCGATTGCAACAGGACGCTTAAGTAACCCAGAGCAAGAAGCACATTCTGATCTCTACCACAGCCACCATGCACACGCGTCGAGCATCAGTCGGCGCACCGGTGAAGCAGAAGAACTGCGATCTTGACGACTCGTTCGACGCAGGTGGAAAGCGTGCACACTTGAATCTTTGAGTGTGTTGTGGAAGCCATGAATACAATGACTGATGCTAATCGCTGTTTGCTCAATAGATCATGACGTGAACGACAAAGTAAGTTTGTCCAAGTGCGCCGTCAAGAGTTGCGAATGGCACACAATCCCATCCTCATCCAAATGTATGTTTGATGACCATCAGGAAAATGTGGATGCCAACATTCAGTCTCGTACCCGTGTGCGACGAGGACTGGCAGTACCAACGGAAAGGAAGAAAGCCCATACTGCAGAAGGCAATGAAGCGAACAACCGAGCCTCAAAGCGGAGAAAGCGAGCGGTGGCGACACCAGAGAAACCAGCGCGTGCGAAAGCAATTCACGGTGCACCTCACAGCTCCAATTGCCCGGTTACATCGCAAGAAACACCACCAGCGTTTACTTTTACCAAAGGCAAGCAGACGTTTCGAAAGCGCAAGCAGCTCAAGGAGAAGCAGAAGAGTCAGCAATGCGACCAAAAACGAATCGAGGACCTCGTGCAGTATTTCAAAGGCTTGGACGACCAAAAGCTGAAGTTTGCGGAAGCGCAGTAAGCAATGTCTCTCCTCCAAACATTGTCGGAGATACATGCCTGACTGAATGTGTTGGTGTCGTTTCGTGTGGCGCAAATGAAATCGCAATGAAGTCCACATCCTGATATTTTAACAATCTATCGTGGTATCGCGTGAAACACCTACGCGGCAGTCAAAGTCAAGATCTGATCGCAAAGTCTCGGATTCTGATGACGGCTTCGGTTTTCTTGAGCTTTCTTAGCAACCAGCGGTTTGTCGACCTCAATCGCCTCTTTGATCACATCGAACACAGCCTCCTGTTTATCGAAGAAACACATAGAAATACATAGGTCAGCAACTCAGAAAAGAACATCAGAAATGCAATACGAACTCGACGAACCTGAATGCTGGGATCGGAATCGTCGAGGTGAACAAAAAGGCAGTCGAGCGTGTAGTCGATGATCGTGCCCTTGAAGTGCTCTTTTGGCGCTGCGCGAAGAAAAGTGCTAAAGGTCTGACACGCAGCCTTGCGGACAGTATCGTTGCTGTCATCGAGGCGCTTGAGGATCTCCGCATACAGTTGGTGCACTGGTTCCTCTGTTATGCATAAACACGCCGTATCATGACATGAAGAACAGCCAAAAGGTCAGTCTAGGAATAATTTCGCCGTAGTAACAGATGGAAAGCAATCTGTTCGTACCTCCAAGGCAACCCGGAAGCGCGACGAAGAGGTACTGCAGCGCGAGGCACACCAACTGACGAGTCTTTGCATCGCCGTCGTCCATGGACGACTTCAAAACCGGCAGCATCTACAACATTCAAAGTGCAACATTAGCTGAGATTCCAACAAACATCTGTGCATTGTTGGATACGAAGAGCTTGACAAACCTTTGGCGCAGTTTCGAAGAGGCACCCCTGATCTGCCAGACCCTGACGGAGAAGCGTGTACGCACATGCGACTGCAATTTTCCTGTAGTTCCGCCAGTGATTTGTGTTGGATTACAGATTCTATCAGATCTCACCCCAAGAAAGTGTTTATCATGTAAAGCTTCGAGATGCGGACATACCTGATGGTCGCAGCGACTCGCCCTCCTTGCCACACAATGTTCGGGATGATTCCATTGACCAAAAGAGACACACTGAATGGCTGGAACGACTATAGAACATGGAACATTGTTGACGAGTAGAGCACATTTGTCAGTCTGTCCGGACGATATGAATATGGGAAAGTTAGTGGTTGTTACTTTGAAGATCGAATCCGTCCCGAGCATCGTCTCGAGAAGAGCAAGGAACGCGAGACGCACGTCTGCGTCGCGACTCGCATCCAAGTGAACGAGGATCGCAGGAACAAGCTTGCCCATGTTTTCACCACACGCCTACAGCAACACACGGTAGATTAGTCATAGTTCACATCACAACCATCAGACCCCAGTATTAGTTTAAAACACATGAGAGGAGTGCAGCGCATCGTACCACGCCGCCGCGCCGACACAGCGAATCGAACAGCACGCGACTCGGGTCGCTCTTTTTCCAGCTAGACCCAGCGTCCACGGGGAGCGACATCTTGTCCAGGATTTTGTCCAGGTAGCGTAGATAAAGCCCCTGCAAAAATTCAATTTCCACATGCAAGGCGTCAGTTGTGAAGCGTTCTTGTGACCGATGTATGATAGATTTGCGCTCGAGACGTACATCAACAGAGAGCTCGCACTTGAGAGCGAGCTCAGTCACCGCAGTCGTTGCCTGCACATATAAAACCCCAGTGAGATCAGCATTTCCAACTTTGTCAGCAAAAGCCAAATCACGACTGTACCAGCATAAACCCACACATCCACTCACCGTTTCTTGCGCAATGGACGACTCAGTAGAGCTCGCGAGCAAATGGTTGAGCACCCAGAAGAGGCGAAATGAAATTTCGTCTTTGTGCGGCAACACCGCGCCAGCAGTCTTGATAATGCTAAACACAACACCGGCGAGTTGGTCCTGCAAATCGGCGGCTTCGGATTCCCGGAGTCCAGCATCACAGAGCGCTTCTGTGATGAGCTCCAAGTGTGGCTCGATCGTCTTCAGAGACATCCCTTCGATGCTCATACCCAGGAGGATTAGTCCATTGGTTCGGTGCTGGGCGGTATCTTGTCCGGCGAGTCTTCCAGCAGCCTATCAATCAGCAAACAATTGTCGGAATTGTTATTCTTTACCACTCTGTTATTATAAAGCTGTTTCAACCAACAATAAGAAGCCTACCATCGGGAGCAGCGATGCGAGAATCATCTGCGAGTCCGCGTAGTAGCCGACAATACCCGAGCATTCCTTCACACTCTGCACGACCGAGTCTTCATCGTCACGGCAGATCTTCCCAAGCACGGCAAAGATCTTGTCCAAAAACGAGTTCATGCCGTTTTCGAGCAGAATCAGGAACACGCCCAGGATTTTTGTGTAGCGCTCGCGGGCTTGCACCGTCCAGTCACTTGTCTTCTCCAACAACACCGGAAGCACTTCAGTCTGAACACTACAAGAACAATATCGCATCAATACCCCAGAAAGTCACCAACAAGCTAGCTAGACTTTCTCAAGTAACTTATACAAACTTACCTGGCAGCCAGTTTACGCGTCGCAGCAGGGGGTCTGGTTGGGAAATAGGCTGGCGGATGTCCGGTACCGCTGCTGCTGTCTCCATCGATTGTCATTGGCTCGGCGTCTCCTCCATCGCCATTCGCCGCACGCAGCTCCCAAGTCACAGCCAGCTCCTCGAGCTTCTTCAGAGACACGTCGTGCACATCAGGGGACTCGTCGACGATCCCCGCCAGCAGCAACGGAAAGAGCGGCGCTTGGAACTGGCGGATCTCCTCAATGTTCTGGAACCACGCTGCGAGCATCAACACAAACTGCTTGCGCACAGAAGGCGCTCGGTCAAAGACCACTTTGCTGATCGCAGGCAGCACGATCTCCTTCATGAGCTCCACGAGCGACTCGGAGCCACATGGCACAAGCGCCTCCAAAGCCTACATACAGCACAAAATGAAGTTTGTATGTGTCAGCAACAGAGAGACAAATTTGGAGACACTTTATACCATATGGGCTCAAACCTGAAGCGCGCCGACGCGCACGCGGCTGTGTTGGTGGCCGAGGTTCGTCACCATCGGCTTCACGATCGTTCCAAGCTGCAACGCAACATCGGATCTCCACGCGCTCGAGATCATAATCGCGCAGTCTGCAGTGATCTTCTTCACGTCCGGGAATGGGTCCAGCGCAGTCTTCCCGAGCACATTCGCGAGGTCTGGAATCACAGCGGTGAGTGACGCCACCACTTTGTCTCCAGCCGTCGCCCCAGCCAGTTGCTTTAAGTATGCGTGCGCTAGCTGCAAGAGCAACAATCGAATCTCTTCGGTCGGCTCAGGGTACGGCAGTTTGCCCAGTCGCGCATTCAGGAGCACCACGAGGTCTTTCAGCATGCTCTGCGAGAGCTCCACAGCGCGACGCTCCGCAAAGAAGAGCATAATCGCGAGCGCCTTCTCACGGCATTTCTCCACTGCGTCGTGGCCCGCGCATGCGAGCAGCGCAGCTTTCATGTTTGCACTGAAGAGTGTCTCCAACACAAGCACAGGCACGTTCTGCGCCTCGCTGTTGAGCGCGCGCTGGAGCTTGTCGAGTGCGCGGCGTCGCACGCTGCGCTCGGGGTCCGAGAGGCAGTTGACGTCGCGCTGCAGCTTCATCGCGAGCACATTGTACTGCGTCTGCTGCTCCGCACTCATCGCCATCACCATGCTTGTCGCTCTCTTATCTCTGTCGTTGGTTGCACCTGCTGTTGTTGGGCAACTGGATCTGAAGTGGCTCCTCTTGAAATGTCTGAAGTGGCGCTTTTGACCAACAATATCTGGATTGCTATCGGATATAGTGGCAAAAAATTAACAACTCCACGTCGGACTTTTATTTATAAGCGCGAGGCTTAATTGTACCAGTGGGTTTTTGGGATTATGTTACTGTGTCATGTGGTTGATAACTGGGTTCTTTTTGCGCAAGTACAGTGCACGTCAAAAATTAAGGACAGCAAAAAAATTGAATTATGTGGATTTTTTTTCGAGTTTTGTGTTTGCGGACGAGCTTTTT
>JALBZB010000509.1:0-24764 GCA_038050625.1 Pythium sp. MPC-2022a | reverse complement strand
GAAAGCAGTCGAATGAGACTGCTTTCGTGATTGGCTATAAAACGAGGCCTTTTTTCTTTTCTGAATCATGTTATTGGCCAATATATCCACAGAAGTCACCATTTTCACGTTTTATTGGTGCGCACTGTACTTGAAAAATGTATTCTGGTGCCTAATCCGTTTTTGAAAGAAGTGAAAACTATTTTTGCGCCAATACGTTTTTAATAGGAATCTGTCGGCTTTAAGAGGGAGGAGCACTGTGTTGACTCGACTGGTCTGAAGAAGAAAATTGAATGGGAACTTCAACCCGGTCTGGTTGCCTTTTGGGATTTGGATGCCGACCATAATCAAAAATCCCCGGAGCAGCTCTCATCAATCGCAGGCAGCTACAGCTACAGCAAACAAGATGGTGCCACGCACCGCAGCAGCAGAGGAGGTCATCGTGCGCCGCTACTTGCAGGGCGAGCACATTTACGTGGCGGAGTTGTGCCGCCCGCGCGTCAAGAACGCGTTCAACGACGCCATGTACGAGCAGCTTATCCAGGCGATCGACGAGTTCGAGGCGAACGACAGCCTGCACGCGCTCGTGATCACGGGCCACGGCGACTTCTTCACGAGTGGCGCCGACCTGGAGCACGCGTTCAAGGGGATGAACCCGACGGACGACCACGTCGTGCTGCCGTCCCAGGCCTGGCCTAAGAAGTTCATGCACAAGATGCTCGAGTGCAAGAAAGTAATCGCCGCCGCGGTCAACGGCCGCGCGATCGGCATCGGCGTCACGCTGCTGCTGCACTGCGATTTTGTGTTCGCGGTCGATAGCGCGACGTTCTGGACGCCGTTCATGCGCATTGGCATTGTGCCTGAGTTTGCGTCGTCCTACACGTTCCCGAACGTGCTGGTACGTTGATTGGAATCGTTAGAGCTCATGCTTTGATTTGCCTTGTGTGCACTGTGCTGGTTTGCTGACTTATTGTCGTGCTTTCGTTCTCTCGCTATCAACAGGGCCCGCTGGTCGCGAATGACTTGCTCATGCGCTCCAAGACGATTGACATTCAACGCGCGGTCGCATGCGGACTCGTAAGCCAAGTGTTCCCGTCCGCCAATTTTTTGGAGCAGGTGTTCGAGGAGCTCGAGCCGCTCGTGTCGGATCCGATCGCGAAGCAGGCGCTGCCGACGTACAAGAGCCTCGGCCGCCGCGTACGCGATCCGCTTGTGCGTGAAGCGCTCGTGGCCGAGTACGTGGAGCTGGACCGCCGTTTCCTCTCGGGCGAGACCCACAAAGCCGCGTCGCAGATCATTGGGTTGATCCGGGCCGCCAAGAACAGTAGCAAGCTGTAAACGGATGGTTGGCTTCCTTCTGAGGTCCACTCATCGCTCGTTTTATTTTTGCTATCCTGTTTTGCGTGTTCAAGGAAAGTAAGTGGCCGTGTAAGTGTTGGGAACTGGTCCCCAGCACGATTGATTGAATACAAACGGGCGACTTGTATACATGTTTTACATGCTTGATGTGTTCCCAGCCAATTTCCAAAGTACGATATGCGCGCTGATTCTTCTTCTCTTCCTCTCACTTCTACAACCAATGGATTATTTTGCGGGTCACTCACCGACTTGGTTGTTCGCGAGCTGCTGTATCGCCGTTCAGGGCTCAAAGTTCTTGAAGTATCAATATGTTTCGCTTTGGTAGAGAGCACTGAGATATTTCCGAAAAATGTGGCTCGGATGTTGACTAAGGACCATCAGAATCGAAGGATGATAGACTGACTGGGTGGCTGGCTGATTGATCCTTTCTCTCTCTCTCTCTCTCTCCATCAGGTGGTGCTCAGAAATATAGCCCACTTAGCGGATGGAGTCGCTGGCGAAGGAACAAAATGCTGCGAAAGAGGAAATGGACAGGATTGTGAGCGTATTCAACTACAGCCTGCAGTGGAATCAAACTCACAACAACTCTACGTACCGGGGGGATCGTAGAAGCGCCAGGAACGGAGTTTGGCGCCACCAGAAACTGGTCCCAGGATCTCCGGACACTGATGAGCGTCTCCATATCGATTGTCTCTGGATCCATGAGCTCCCGCTTTGCGTTGGCTTTTGCAAGCACTTGTTGTGCCTCAAAGACGCGCTCTTCGGCTTTGTGGCGCGGCGCAAGAGGTTCGGAGCATTGCGTGAGCTCGATTTTCGAATTTGTTGCGCGTTGTGGAGGTCGGGGCTTGGGCTCGAGACACTTGAGCGCCATCGCTCGCAAGTCGGCGATTTCTTGACACTCGTCGTCACTCATCTCCACTAAAATGGCAGTTCAGACCAATGGGAAAATAAAAACACGAGAGTTAGACAAGAATGCTTCAGCCACTTAGCGAGCTAAGGCGATACGTGGCAGCTCGTACGCTTTCTGCGCTCCTTTATATCGAGCAAGAGGAGCAGTTTCCTGGCGTTCACTCGGTTTGCACTCGCATCCGGCTTTTGTGCTCCGCGTTGGTTGGTTGCACCATCCGCCACGAGGTGATTGTCTTTCTCTTTACGTTCGCTTTGGCATGCTTCTCCGCGGTCGTTGCAACCTTCTTCTCGTTCATCAACACTAAAAGATTGGACAACAAGTACAAATTGTGAGCTGCTATGATAAACCCATCCAGAGTAATCACAACTCTGTCAAGACTTCGAACGTACGCTTTTGTGGTCTGCAAGCCCTGGAGAATCGTCGTTTCCACGCGGCGCCGCTTCTTTGCCTTCTTCCTGTACGCCTAGAGTTGATAGACGAACGCCACGCAGCCAGACAATTAGCAATTCCATCGCCAAAAGTGACAACTGAATTCACACAGCCTCGCAACACCTGTTTCTTCTGCACTTGCTTAGCAAAGCGCGTGATCTGCACCAACTCCTCTGCCGATGCGCAGAAGAGCGTTTGTGGGTTCATCGCCTCCAGTTTGGCTTTCAGCGCTTCGCAGGTAGTGAGTTTCCGGTCGCGCTGGAGCTTGAGCCGCGAGATCTCGAGCTGGTCGATCGCATCCACGTCGCTCTTTGACTCAACATTCTCTCGTATTGAATGGTTTTGGCTCTCTGTGCTACTCTCCAGGCCGCGAATGCGTTTTTCGATGGCGATCGCATCAGTTGCAGCCTCCTGAAGCTGCGCAATGAGCACTTGGGCTCTGGCGATCGCTTGGCGGATGCGTCTAATATTCATACAATTCGTGTTAGAGCAGCTTTATGGTCAGTACCAGTGACAAAGGGCACTGCAAATCAACAAATGTGGCAAGATCTGCGTACCTGAGTGGCGGTTCACAAGTCTCCTCAGTTGCCGATGCCTCACTTGGAATGAACTTGCGCTTGAATTCTTCTACCCACTGCGCTTCTATTGCGTGAGGTGACGTATGCTGTGACTGTACATGAGCCTGTGGTGGGAGAGGTGGTGGATGCAGGTAGTTGGTGTGATGACTGTGATGCGGCGGAAAATGACCAGGAGGTGGTGGTGGCCACACTGGCGGAACGAATGATCCTGACATGGCGTGATAGCGAGGAGCAAGGCTTACACTGCTCCCTGGGCGAGCAGCTACTGGTGGTATCACTTGCGGTGCAAACGGTGATGGCGGTGGTGGTCGAGTATATTGCTGCGGGTACTGTGGTGGATGATAAATTGGAGGCGCTGGAGGATAGCGTGGCGCAAGCCATTGTGCGTGCTGTGGTATCCGGTATTGATGTGGAGTGTGCGGTTGAATGGGATGGTGATGCGTAGCTGCTGCTGCTACAGGCGGCGCTGGTGGGCGAGGTGCTTGCTGGCGTTGCAGCTGTTGCTGCTGCTGGTGACGCCGGCCGTCGTTCTGCTCATATTGCATTGGTGCCTTCGTTGATGCAAGTGATTCTGCTTGCTTTGCAAAATGCTGCGCATGGTACCGCTCTGCTTCAAATACAGGCCCGTTAGACATCGAGCACAACAGTAAATGCTTACCCACAAGAAGGCATTACAACGATCTCCAAACGTGCATGGGCACCAACTGACTAACTGCTCTAACATACTTTATTGATTACTTTACTCTTGCTACACGGCTTCTTGCAGGGACGTATGGCACTGGGCTGCCTTGAATGCCATCCTGGCTGCCCTCCTACTCGACGAGGACGGGCTTTGGACGCGTGTTGAAGATCACGCGGGTTCGCGCGATGCCGACCACCTCGTACTGCACTTGCGGTTCTTTCTGCATCATATCTGGATACAGACCACAACAGCGAAATGAAAAAACAGCAACACGCACACACACGAGCATGAGCATTTCCATTGGCTTTGTGCGCATGATAACCAATACGTTGGAACGAAAAACGCCATCGACCTCGACGCTCTATCTTTTACAAAACGTACCTGTATCTGCGCTACCGTCGGACGCGCTGCCATCTGCACTCTCCTGAACGCTCTCAACTGCCGTCACACCGTCTCTCTGCAGGATCGCGAATGGCTTCGGCAGCTTTGCGACTTTGCCTGAGAGGATGTGGTTGCCGATGCGGATCGTTGGCACGCCGTTCACGTACCGCAGCGTGCCGATGTCGACATCCGCCATCACGCCGTTGTCGTCGACCACAAGGTTGCCCTGCAGCTCCACGATCGACCACTCCTTGGACGCGCCGTCCACGCACACAGGCATGATCATCTTGCTGCTGCGTCTATGACTGCTCCAAGACGATTGTCATGATCCAAACCTGCTCGGTTTGGCGCCAAAAAGTGACTGTAACCTACGTGGTCCACAGCATTTATTGTGGTATATTTAATGTGAGACACACTAATATGGGTTGCGCTGTCAGTGCTAAGTTTGTGTGTACCACCCTATAATATCATCTTTGGGCTGGACCCCCGGGAGCGCAAGCGGGTTTGTGGCGAAGAACGCGGCTCGCAAGCAAGCACTCGCCCCCGATCGATCGACAAACAGGAACCAACATGCTCGGCCTCCTCCGCACCGCGCGCCTTGCGCCAGCCGCCACCGCCAAGCTCGCCCTCAGCGCGCGCGCTGCCAGCACTGTCGGCGGCGCCCTCGATGAAGCTGTGGAGCGCCTGCCGCACAAGGAAGCGCTGCGCAGCATCAAGCAGGAGCTGCGATGGAGTTTCAAGGAGCTCAACGCGATCGTCGACGAAGTCGCCTTCGGCCTCCACTCGCTCAAGTTCGAGCCGGGCAACGTGCTCGCCGTGTGGCTGCCAAACAACGCTGAGAGCGTAAGTGCTTTGTGTGGTGATGCTAATGGGGAGGACGTGTGTTGTGCGCGATTGCCTGTTTAGGGAGAAAGGATGATGATAAGCGGGAATAAGGTGAAGATGCTGACGCGATCTGTATATGTTTGTATGTGGCACGTATAATAGGTGATCACCCAACTCGCTGCTGCCAAGGCTGGCATCACGCTCGCCGTTATCGACCCAAAGGTGTCGACTGCGAAAGAGATCGAGTTCATCCTCCACGACAGCAAGGCGAGCGGCCTTCTGTTCGAGCCAAAGATCGCCGGTCGCAACCAGACCGCGATCGTCCAGGGAATCTTCCCAGAGCTCGCTACGTGTGCGTACCCCTTTTGCGGCTGTGCTGTTTGATAGTATGTGCGTTGCTCTGTGCTGAACTTTGCTGTCTTGTGGGTGATTTGCTTGGTACGTACAGTCCGTGACGAATTCAAGGTGTTCCGCCCAAAGAACTTCCGCAACCTCCACACGGTGATCTCCACGGGCTTTGAGCCAGTGGAAGGCATCGCACAGTTTCACCAGGTGATGGTGAACACCCCAGAGAAGCACGAAGCCGCTGCGCTCAAGAAGGCTGTGAATGAGAAGACCCCGCTGGCTGTGTCCTACTCGAGTGAGTCTTTGTTGATCTCTGTTAATGGAGATTTCGTTATGTTGCTATCCTTACTGACTTGTGTCTGTGTGGTGTTGTTGAATTGTGTAGAGGTGGACGGCCAGAACCCAAAGAAGGGTGAGGTGCTGACCCACGCTGATGTGCTCAAGCGCGCCAACGACTTGGCCAAGAGGTACGTTCCTTTCTATCCTGCGTGGGTTACCAATGATCGCTTGCTGATTAAGTGTGGTCTGTGCACAAAATCAACAGCTTATCGCTGACCCCGACCGACAAGATCCTCATCACCGGCGAAGAGACCGCGCTCTCGTTTGCGCCAGTGGCTGCGATCGAGAAGAGCTCCCTGGTCGTGCTCCCATCGGCCGAATTCGACAGCGAGGCGATCAAGCACGCGTTGAAGCTGGAGCCGTGCAGTATCGTAGGAAGCGGCGCGGCCAACTTCAAGCGCGTGTAAGCGACCACACATTCCCTTTCTTCGGCATTGTGCAAAGGAAGAAAACGCGGAAGACAGTGGATGAGCAAGGAAGGACACATGAAGAAGTATATGGCTAAGAACAACAAGAGCAAACAACAATGAAACGCGAAGCGTGAAAGAATGCGCAGGTGTGTGTGTGTGTGGCTCACAATAGCTGCTGCTGGTACTGCAGATTCACGAGAGTTGCTATCTCGCGATAGCAGGTGGCGAAAAGATCCGAATGGACGCGTGCGCACTTGAAAAGTCGCAGAGAGCGACGACTGCAGTGCGATCTTTTCTGCTCACGTGCTGCTTGGAAGAAAGATCACTGCGTCTACATTTTCATCGGTGGACCACAAGACTTCCCTGGTAGAGACACGCGCGATCCGATCCCAATGGTGGAGTGCAGTCAAGCAGAGACAATGAAGCACGAAGTACCAGCCATTAAGTCTGAGACGCTGCGATGGCTTGGCAAACGTCGCTCGTTTCCCATGATCTTTCTTGCCTCTGTTGACACTGCTGAGGCACGGCCGACCTGAATAGAAGACCGTCCTGTACTGAAATGAACCATCTCACTCCTTCTGATTGGCTGGGTGCTTTAAAATTTTGCATATTTCAGCCAATGCAGTGGACGAAGCGAACAAATGACAAACACTCTGTGTATCTTTTTTCCCCTCGGCCTTACTTACCTTGAAGACTTGAAGAAGAAGGGTCACTCTGTCTGGTGATCTTCAGAGTGCGGGATTCGCAGCAAGCAGCAGGAAAGTGCAACCAAGAGCGAGAAATTGATCGACGCCGCATGGAAGACGACGTGCTGGACGAGCAGGACGCGCCCGTGTTCGCAGGATTCTCACCGCGCAGCATCCACCTGATCGACGCGGCGCTCGCACAGACACGGACGCGCATCGTCGCGCCGGACGCACGCACGATCACCATGACGACCTCGACGACAGCGAGTACGACTAATGTGAGCTCTGTTTCGACTACTACGGGTAATGCAGCAGCAGTCACGACTACAACAAGCGCTTCAACGGCGAGCGAGATGGAAGAAGATGTGGAAGCCATGGAGCAGGAGTCGCTGCTTCGCGAAGAGCCGTCTGACCAGCAGCAGCTCCGTGCGCGGCTTCCGGGTCAGCAGAACCGAGCCGAGCGCAATAGTAGCAGTGGTGATGGCTCTAGTGTGGTTGCTGGTGGGGGTGGAACTACGGCTTCGAATAGAGCAACGAATGATCTTGACTGGGGTGTTGAAGAAGACGGGTGGATGCCGAAACCGGCAAGATTGCACTCTGGGAAGACACGCTCTTGCGTGGTCTGCTTTGCGCCATTGCAGTACACGACGATGCAGGGCTGGGACGACTACCTGCAAAGCGAAGAGTATCTGATTCGACTCCGGGAGAACCTCATGGATGACACGTTCATCTCTGGTTTGATATGCGGAGACAACACTGGCGGAGACTTGCCGACGGAGCACCGCATGCACAAGAATCGAAAGATGAAGTGCAGACAGAGCGTCCATGACTACTTGAACATGACCAGCGCTGGCGTGGTTGACAAGTCTGGGAAAGAAAAAGGCTCTGTCCGCGCGCTTGAAGAAATGCTCTTGAACGTGCTGCCAACTCCAGTTCTGACTCATGTGGTTGAGCGACGCCTTGCCGTCATCTCTCACAGCTCGAAAATTGCGTGCAAGTTGCTGAAGGAGAATCGAGTGCAGAAAGTTGCGCGGCCAATCAACACGTCTGGATCGAACGTTGAGCTCCACCATCTAGCGATTCACACGCTGTCGGCTCTGCTGTCATCTTTTGACTACAGCAGTCAGCATGCTCAGCAGTCGTTTGAAGAAATGTCGAGGCTACTGACGTGCTTTCCAGTGCTGTCTCTGTATTCGTTCTGGAGCCCGAAGAAGAAGAGCCCCGAAAAGCCTTTGGTGTTGAAGAGTGATATGGTTGAAGCGACTTCTTGCTCCAGAAATCCAAGACCTCATCCTGCTGATCTTGCAATTGATGATTCAGATTCCACCTTCTGGCTTTCGCAACAACGACCAGGACTGACGTACTTTGTGATCCGCCACCCGGACGTGTCGTGCATCTCGTCAATCCAGATTCGGTGGCACCTGAAGTGCTTTCCTCAGAGAGTTGTCATTGAATATCGTGTTCCAGGAAGCGACAAGTTTGTACAAGTGGCAGAAGAGAAGACGACCGCTGTTCATCCGCCGGAGCATTTTTCTGTTCGTTTCCCTGAATCCTGTACAGAAATGCGTATTTCGATGAACGGGATCCCGCCAACCAACCGCAACGGCACATACGCGATTGAGAGCATCCGACTAAGTGTCCCCTGCTCGAATTCTCTCTTTGTTGAGCCGAAGTCTGCGCTGAATGATGTTGCAAATTGGTTGCTCGGCGCTGTTCAGCACCAAAAGGAAGACGTCATTATCGAAGCCATCGGTGCGCTGAAAGCTTGGGCTCTATCGACTGCGTCGCTGAGCACGACCCTTCTTTTCGTGAAGATGCTGCTTGACCTTGGGAAACGATGTTCGTTTTCAGCGGATCCGGGCATTTCGAGATTTGCGATTGAACAAGGTTTCATGCTCTACGAAGGGATCAAAACGTACAAGTCGGACGAATTTGAGAAAATGCTTCGCGGTGAAGGAAAGAAGAAAAACAGTGAGTCACGGAAGATCCGAGCGCTGTTCGAACCATCGGTGTGCTCTGCAGGGGTAGCAATTGAAGACGCAGGTCTCACTGTCCGCACCCGCGAAACAAGCTACCAGTATGCGGCGGTGAACACCGGGATCTCCACTGGAAAAGCTTCGTGGAAATTTCGATTGGACAACGACACAGTAGACGATGAAATGACTTGCTTTGGCGCTGCGATTCTGCCGGTGACTGTCAGTGGCTACGACTCGTCTCCAAATCTGTGGATGCTTCGTGGTTACAATGGGAACCTGTATGCGCGAGGTCACAAATTGAGCAGATCAATCGGCAAAGTGCACCCTGGAGATGTCGTTCAGATTGAAGTTGACATGACCGAAGGCACGCTGGCGTACAAGATCAACGACACCGAATATGGCGTTGTCTTCACGGACCTGGCTGGTCACGAAGTGTATCCTGCGGTGTCATTTTACGGATCTGGAAAGGTGATCACGCTGCTTGGCGTTCAGAAGTGGGATGATTCCGATTCAGGAGCTGCTGATGTCGATCCAGTGTACTTGTCGAACATCAAGGAATATCATTATTCTGTCAGCTACGGGACGTTTGGCAAGGGAAACCAGCTCGGTTATGCAAGTGATGCAGATGCGCGAACTCTCCCTGCTGGTACGGCGGCAACCAGCAACCCAGTGACCATCGGTGGTGAGCCTCGACAACGATGTCTGTCGACTCACCCTCCTTCCAGAGGAGACAGCTACGTCATTTATGACCTAGCAGAAGCTTACAATCGACTAGTGGGTGCGGTTGGGATCAATGACGACGTCCAAAACGAGGTGTTGCAACAGCGCGGAGTCTCCGTGGTGTTCTCAATCCTTGGTGATGGAAAACCATTATGGCATTCAAAGCCAATCTCGGAGGCTCGTCAGAGTGAAAAATTTGACCTCTCGGTGCAGAGCATTCGAATGCTTGAACTGAAGGTGACGTGCTCGGGATCAAACCATTGTGCTCATGCAATTTGGATCGACCCTTGTGTGTATCCCCTTGATGAGTGGGTGTGCACCGAGTGCACATTTACCAACAAAGGTGCCTACAAGATCTGCGGCGTTTGCAGAATCGGAATACGTGACACGAGTGCGTTCGATTCGACTGCTCAAGCTACAAACCCATCTCTAAGCGCAGCGCTTGACTCAAGCAGTCTAACTCAGCCCGAAAATGCACTTTCGGTGGAACGACTGCTGACAAGTTCTGATCCGTTTCTTGAGCTCGGCTCGGGGATCACAAATGAACTGCACGAACTGAGCTCTCTCACTTCTAAGCGCGAGCTAATGAAACGCATCGATGACGCTGAACGCCGAGCTTCCGAGGCGAATGGACGAGGCAACCCAGGCTGCGTTGTGGGCTTCGAAGAACCTTTTTATCGCCAGCCGTGCGGAGCGGTCTTCTCGTTGCTTTTGACCATGCTTCGAGGATTCCAGAATGGTCTTCTTCGCCAAGCTTCGCCTGAGCCCGAGAGTGAAGCAAAATACCATGCATTCCTACTTTCCAAGCAGATGTGCATTCATACTCTTGGAATCATCAGCGCAAACTTCGAAAGCATCGACGTGTACGAAGTTGGTGACTTGGAAACAGAGATTGAAGTGACACCAGTGCTTGTGGGAGAGCTTCGATGTGAGCTGGAGCGGATTGCAAGTGTTCGAGACCAAAGTGACTGCCGACTTCCGCAAGAAGTGCAAATTGCAGCGAGTGAAACGATTATTTCCGGCATTTCGGTGATCTACAGTTCGTCAAGCGAGAAATTGCAGCTACTCCTGCATCTTTTGCGAAGCCATACAGTCGAGGCATTCTGTCCAGGAACATCTCGTTATGTGCTGCTCTCGGCATTGCTGCGAGCCCTTGCTTCTCCAGGAAAAGAGGGGATTCTCAATCTGTTCCCTTTTTTGGGTCTCCAATTACCAGAAGGACCGAACGGAGCTGAGGATTCATCACTTCAAGATGTGAGTGAAGCAATCAAGCTACTGCTCAGCGTCATTCAGCAGTCGAAATGGAAGCAAATATCGAGTGGAAACTTGAGCAGTGACAACGACAACGGAATCGCCAAGGATGCAATGGCACTACTGAAAACGTATCAGCTTTTCTTGCTCGCGGAAGCAGTCGGGTTAACGAAGAAGAAGCGCACAGACGAAGTTGATCAGGGAAGCTCAAGCACTCTCTTTTCTTCAGAGTGGAGCGTGAAGCGATCGCTGGTGCAAGAATCTACCATCCAGTTTGGCTTTCTTCTGCTTCGCGCGTGCCGCGAGCTGACTGAATCACTGATCTTAGAGCAAACCGAAAACTCGTTTGCCCAGTCACCAGCCGCTTGCTCGCTTCAAGCGAGCCTACGAACGTTTGAAATTCCAGTTCTATCCGAGTTGCTACCATGGTTTGTGTCATGTATGTGCCTGCTTCGACGCCAAACATGGCTTGCACGCCCGGTTCTTCCCGCATTGTGTCGTCTGCTTGGAAGCTTCGATCAGTATTGCTCGGAGCTTCAAATTGTGAACAAGTCAGACAGCCGTCTGCGAAAACTCGAGCTCCATCAGAAAGCGCGCATGATCGAGGCACAGGAAATGGAGCGTATGCTTGCAGTAGACAAATCGCTCGTTGTGAATAACCAAGCGTCGAAGCAGATGTACAACGTGTTCAAGCAGCTCTACACTGGAGACAAAGACCACTTTGAAGGTCAAATTGGGTTTCAGTTTGAAGCAACGAGTACGTTTTCGATTGTTGCGCTCGGACGATCGGTAAATCCAGCGAAAAACAGCGGGCGGCTGATTCGACAGCACACAGTACGTCTGTGGGAGGAAACTTCTCAGCTTCTCGTCGCTCAAGTCACCGTCTCGGGGACATCGAAGAAAGATCCACTGGGCTACGCGTTGGAGCCGCTGCAAGTTCCTGTAAAACTCACCCAGGGAAAGTTATATCGACTGACAACTCAGGAGTTCGCCAATGGCGGAGACCCGTGGTACAAGAAAGAGAACCTCCCGGATGAAGAGTACGACAGTTCCTACATAAAAATATTGCGAGACTGCTACGCGTCGGGATCAACTGGGTTTCCGAATTCGCAGAATCTGAGTGGTGCAGCTTATGGCGTGCCGACGTTTCATGTCGAAGGGGAGAACCCAGTTGCATCGATTCCACGCTTCGCTTCTCCATTTGGAAGTCTTTCGCTGAAATTCAACGTGAAGAGAAAGCTTCAGTCAGTTTGTGTCAGTCATTCTGGCACTTCGGCTTATGGCGTTGGTGGAGGTGCAACGTGGCGCAATTGTTTTCTTCAAACAGCGTTTGTGCAAGGAGTCCACTCGATCGACTTCGTTGTGAAAAGCGCGCGAGTCGGTGGAACTGTGTCTGGTCATATCTGTGTGGGCGTCGACTGGAGCATGTGCTCCAGCACACAGTCGTGGTCGCACCCGAGCGCGTCGTATGAGTCGTTCTTTGGTGAAACCGTAAGCAGCATCGGATGGATGCCATCGATTGGGGCACTTTGGGTCAAAGGGAAACGATCAAGCTACGGCAAGAGGCTTTCGCTTGTGTCTGGAGACATACTGACCTTGGTGGTTGACTACGATCTCCACACTCTTTCATTCGCGTACAATGGAAAGAGCGTGGGAGTTGCAGTGGGTTTGGGCGAGCTTCACCCTGCTTCATCAGCATTGTCGCGCCTCCCCGACGCATTGACACCGGGTGTGTCAATCTACGGATCGCAAGACGTTGTGCAGATACGACCATCAGGAATCGCGAAGTCCACACTTCGAATCCATTGGCTCTACGACTTGCACAATTCTTTGTCGTCGCTGGCTGGAAGAATCGCGAGCTCTTTGATCGCAGGCCACCCCGTTGATGGCATCGAGGAGGAGCTACTTCCGTGGTTGCAGTCCCCACTTCTCAGTGGAGGCATCCTTGGTGATGATTTTGCCAGAGAGCGTGGTCAGCGAGATAACGCGTCGATTCAGATGGATTGGCAGAGCGCGCTCGAGAACGAGTACTCTCAGCATTCGTCGAACCCTGCTTTTCGCTCGGCTTTGTTGGGCGACCGAGCCACAAGCGACTCAGGGACAGGTTTCCAAGTCAAACGAGTTTCTGGCTCAAGCGCTATGTTCAGCGAAGATATATACACCATTCGACAGAGCAAGTTCTACGCAAGTCTATCGCGAGACATGTCGGATGTCGGCCCGGTTCAAGTCATCTTGAGCTGGTTGGAAAAGCGCTCTCCAGATCGATCGTTCTTGAGCAGACTGGGTAAATTCCCAGCATGTGAGAGGTTAATGTGTGCAGCTTTGATCAAGCATGCTCCACCGCATGTGTTGCATGAGGCGCAGGCAATTGTCTCTGGTGCGGACCCAGCTCACTTTGGCTCGGGAGGACAGACTGCTGACGTTGTGGACCACTCAGACTTGGACCCTTCGGAAGACCTTCTTCTTGTTTGGAAGCGCATTGTGACTCTTCGACACTGGCTGGTCAAAACAAGACAAGAGTATCGTGCCAGGTCATCGGACGAAACAACGGTGGACCCGGAAACAAGCAACGTTGTAAGTGAAAATTCTGCTGCTGAAGTTTCACGTCAAGACGATGCTGGCGATGATGATGGAATCAACTTTGAGAAGTGGTTGTCGATGCCAAAAACGTTTGACAGCTTCATTGAACAAGTATGTCAACGGGCAGAGTTCTTGTGCATGCTGGATCCTCCATCTGAAGAAAGAGATAGGCTACGTGCGGACTCGCAAGTCGCTCTCAGCAACCTAGCTGAGAAATGGAGTTCTCAAAAGACTCCTCCATCCTTGCAACCGATGCTCGAACGATGGAAAAGCTTGCGCGAATCCGACAGTTCCAAGTGGTCAGGAATCGTTGATGTGCTGCGTGCTCAAGATCGATGGAGAAGTCGTCGAGCATCGATCTCGCATCCACCCGCGCCACTGAGCCTCGAAAAGCTGAGCGAGCCCAGCACGAACTTGAATGCTCTTGGAGAGCAAGAAGAAGTGAGCCCCAAGCGCCGTTACCACTACAAGGATAGCTTTTCAGCAACGATGAAAGCGTGTGACTTGTACATTCGAAATGGAGTTGGTGCGCCACCTGAAGTTTTGCGGACGCTGATTGAGAGAAGACAAAAGCGATCCGACTCGCGTCTCTTCGGGCTACAGGCAATGAAAAGCATATTGAGCATCCTGTCCTTCGATACAGCGCGCCACAACGCGATTATCTTTTTGCGTCCAGCGCTGAGAGGATTTACCGACGACGAGAAAGAGTCCCGAGAGCTGAACGACGGACAAGTTGTAACAGAAACTTTTCGAGCTACAGTGCGGCATCACTACTTGAAAGGTCTCGAAGGATGCAATCGACCTACGATCGAGAGGGTGCAGAGCGCTTTTTGCGATCTCTATTCCTTCTTAGCGCAGCTGCTCAACTCGAATGCTGAAGGCTGTTCGCCAGATTCTCAGCTCAAGCATGCGATTTTGTGTGCTTGGAGCCTGGATTTCGAACCTCGCGATCATCCATTCCTGCTCAAAACCGGTATTCTGTCGACTCTTCATGATCTGTTCTCTATCAAGTCAAGCCAGCTCGACGCCGCCGCAGATTTGACAGGCTTAAAGATGACTGCGAAGACCGTGTTCGACCGTTCGACAGCAAAACAGAGCGCCATGCAGTATACTACTATCAATTGGCACCCACTGTCCGAAGAGTTTGTGCAACAAAGTGTGCTTCATACAGGCTACGTCACAAAGCGAGACATCTTGCGTCTGCTTCTACGTGCACCTTCGTATGCGTGCCCAACAAGATGGTGGAAGGAGAGCGGTCTTGAGTTTGTTCCCGAAGAAGATGGGTCAGTATCTGCATCGTCGCCGCGCCATACGGCGTCGTCTATGGCATTGCTTTACTCCGAGCTGCTGAAAAACCTACGGGCAAAGTTATCGTGGTGCCACCCTCAGTTCCTGGGTCGAAAAGTCCTCCAGTTTGGCATAATGTCATCTTCTGCTCATGGCGCTACTCCTTCGGGGCAAAATGCAAAGCCGACCGACATTAGCTTCGCCGAAACACCAGCTCTTGGAGAGGTGCAAGATTTCTGCATCGAGATGTGGGTGTTTCCAGTTGAGCTCACTGGGTATCGATCGCTACGAAGCGACAATGGATTCCAAGAGGGGAGTGTGTATCTGGAGTTCGTGGGCCAGTATCTACAGCTTGGGATCAGTGGCAACTTTCCTCGTGAACAACTCTTCTCCACGTATCGTTTTCGCGCACAAGAATGGTCTCACATCGCGTTGTCTTATGATGCGCGAAAGAAATGCCTGTCTCTGGTTGTGAACGGAACAAAAGTTGAAGAGCGAGTCTACGAGCGTGTCTGCAAGTCGATTCATTTTCGAGCTGGACGGATTGGCTGCTGGGTGAGTGAAGTGGATGCTCATGGTGTGACAGCTGCAACCGCGTCCATCCAGCGTAACTTCAAAGGCTCGATCGCAGAGATCCGGATCTGGCGTGTGTCGAGATCAGCGGAGCAGATCAAGAGAGACTACCAGCGAGGTATTCCGTTCGACGTCGATCCTGTTTCTCATATGGCAGAAGACCGCTCAATAGACCATGGAAGCAACAGCCTGCTCGCGCTCTGGCGCCTGAACGAAGGAGAAGGATTGTGCGGTTCGGACAGTGCTCCGTCACTCGCAACACGTGACAGTGACTCGGCATCGAATCAAGAATGCCTGGGCAAACATGTCAATATTTCGTCGTGTCACTGGGTGTTGGCAAACCTCCCTGTGGTTTCAAATCCAAATATCGACTCGATCGAAGTGTTAAAATGGGCACAAGTATTGAAAGGCATTGTCGCTCTTCAGCGCAAGATGCGATCATTCTTCCGTGCGCGCTACCAGTCAGCTGTGGTCTCTTCTAGACTAGTCTGTCAATATGAAGAGGATCAATCCACTCAGCGCTGGAGCGATATGTCGGGTGAACTTGATGACAGCAGTGATGGAGAAAATGAAGGCGACGGTGAAGACTTTCAGCTTGCAGAACGTGATGGAGAAAGCAACTCGATGAAAGAATTGGATCTGACAACGCAGCAACTGGTCAAGGAATGGAGTATCTCAACCGATCAGCAAATCTTGCTGAAAAAGCAGACGAGGAAATGTGCATGGATAGTCTTCCGGTTTTTGGCGACAATAGGCGTGGGAGGTACCCAAGAAAGACGAGAAGGTGAAGCAAAATCAGTGGCCGCAATTGCGAAAATGAAGCGAAAGCAGAAACTTCAAAAAGGAGATTCGATCAGTGAGCTTGGGTCGCCAATGCACCAGCGATTGGCGAGCTTGGGGAAGTCAGACGCTGCAAGAGCTGCTGGTCCAAGCTACGATGAGGAAGACCAAAAGGCGCGCTCGATTGAAGCAGCGAGTGATGCTGCGAAGAGTGCAGCCACAAACAGAGAGCTAGAGGAGCCAGTTCTTCAAACGCTTTGGTTTTCGCAAGAGTTTCATCGGAAAGTGTTCGAGGTTATTGAAAAGGAGCTAGTTCTTGGGACTACTCTGATTCAAGATGCCGAGGGTCTGACTCGAGCGCAAAGAATGCTTCGATCTATTTCAACACCAGTTAAGCGAAAAGGACAAGCCCTTCGCTCGCATGCGAGTGGCATTGAAGGAAAGAAACCCGGTGCGCTCCGAGTGGCTCAGCGTCTCAGAAGTGGAAGCTCGTCACAAGGAGAGCTGATGGAGACGCTAGAAGTGGAGATGTACATGTACGGGCTGCTGTCGTTCATGCTGTCTTTGAGTGGAAGCTCACCAGCGTTGGATCATCTGTCCAAGTCCAAGACGCTTAGAGAGCTGCTCGATTTGCTCCGCACGGCTTCCCCACGTTCGCAGCGAGTCGTCAAGCTGTTGCTACGACGCATGTGCTGTAGCGGGACTGTCACCCCAGCGCATGTCAGCTCGCTACTTGGGTCTGAATCGGTTTTTGTCGACCTTTTGTTGGACCAAGTCGCTGAGTCAGTTTGCAGCACCGCAGCTCCATTGTCCAGTGTTGGTGCACCTTCGAGTAGCGCCTCTGGCGAGTCAGCTGGCCCCGCACAAGTCACCGAGTCACTTTCCAATCCAACAGGCTTTCGATCTGGTCAGATCTATCTTGTTCTTGCGTCAGAGAGCGTCGCGCTGTTACGGCTATTGATGAAGCAGAAAAGCTGGCAAGCTCGGGTCGCAGAGTTGCTTTGCTCTGCTATTCGCAACGTCGCTCCTGTGCTTACGAGGCGAAAATCAGATTCGAGCTACTCGAAGAGTGCTGAACCCTCCGATATTCGAGTCAAAGCTGCTATTATTCGCGCGGTGGGTGCGTTGTGCGTTCTCGGGTCTCATTCAGATTGCCTTCGAATCGGTGGGAGAGTTGAAGTGACCGCGAAGGAGTCTCGAACCGATCAGACCAATCTCGACTATGGCTTCAACTTCTCGGACAGTGGGGCTGGACCTGCTCCGGCTACTCTCATCGAGCTCAACTCGCGGACCTCGACGGTTCGTGTTGTGTTTGACGCATCGTCCGAGGAGTTTGACCCTGGCCACAATGTCCAAGAGGTGAATCTTTCTTCTTTAACTCCTATTGAAGAGATCCGCCTTCCCTCGGACGTCATCCCACTGACGATGGATATGATGCCAGTTATTTTGAAGCTCTCGTCACTTGAAGAGTCGAGCGTGATGTCCAGTTTCGACGATCTATGGCGTATGCAAGTACGCTCTCGTGCATTGCTTGCTCTTGAAGCGATCTTACGTCACTCTATGCACATGGCGCAAGATGTCGCTCACAAGCACATCACGAAAAGTCTGCTGAAAAGCGCTTTGTCTCCAGTGTGTCTGAACACGTTTGTCAGTTTGCCTTTTCTCCAAGAGCGGGGCCGTATGATTCTCTGCCGGTTAATTGAAGCTTCAACACCACTCGGAAGTGCCATGTTTCGTGGTTTGGGCAACCCAAAGGCTCCAGAAATCGAAGACTCCAGTTGTGGTGGTGACAACACCGCGGGTGTTGCTGGCGGTGCCAACAATGATCCAGAAGAAGAAGAGAGTGAAGAGTATCGTGTTCGGAGAGGGTTTGCGTCAACTCTTGCTGCGATGGGTTTCGAGTTTGATTTGTGTATGGCGGCGCTTGAGCATTCAAGGAATGACCCGAACCTGGCTGTCGAGTGGCTCATGGGCGTTGGCGCAGCTGTATACCAGGAGAGACAGCAAGCTCAACAACGACTTGCGGCTGCGAGCATAGAAGCCCGACAGGCTAATGAGACAAGTGAAGGTGATCAAGTGTTGACTCTGGAGGCAAAAGCCCAAGAGTTGGAGGGTATATCTGGGATGCCTTACTGCCTCGCGTACTGTGCTTTAGAGCTCTCAAACAGCGATCCAAATCGTGCGATGGAGTGGCTCATGGAGCACGGTTCACGATACGCCGACAAAGCGGACAGCTTGACTCTTTTGGCAGATGATTTTGTCACTGAGAAGGCTCTTACCTTGGACGATCGTGCAGCTATGGAAGACGTGGATCAGCCAGACCCGCTTGTGACATCATCTAGCAACTCTGCCACAAGCTCTCCAGCGAGTGCAGCGTCTTCGCCTTCTCTCGTTGTGACTGAGGTCTGCGATAACTCCGATATCATGGCAGTAACCTTGGCTCCGATCTTAGCGCCTGCTGTACAGAAGCCCCCGCTCAAGAAAGTGAAAATTGGAAGTCGAGATCTGAGCAATTCCGGTTTTGCTCCGCTTGATCCCGACTACCTGACTCCCCACGTCTTGCTGAGTGTGAGTACTGAGGTCGGTCCGCTTCAAAGTTTGTCTGCAAGTGGTCGAACAGGAATTTTCCGCCGCTTTACGCAAGATCAAGGCGTGCTAATTACATTCTTGAACACGGAGACGGGAGCGTACGAAGACGAGTGGCACTTTCCCCAGGATGTGCGACGGATTACGAAAATCTACGATGAAGATATCCAAAACGTCGGGAGCATCCACCGTGTTGCGCTGAGAACCGAGAACGCTCTCGCGACCCATTATGCTCGCAGCGCCGTTGCGGCACTCTTGAGTGCCGGGGGCGTCAGTCTGAATCATGCAGCAATGGAGAGTGGATTCTCACAAAGCGAGCAGAGCGCGTCACTTTCAGACACGATTCTCAGTGCAGTTGGTGGACCTCGTCAGTTTGTGAACCTGCTGAAACTCGTTGCGGCTTCGGAAATGGTTTTTTCTCGAGGACAGGATATTTCCCAAGTAACGTATGCAGCCACTGAAAAAAAGACAAGACGCCGAACAAAGAGCCGTGAAAAGCGTCTTGACCGGGTTTCCAGTGGACATCATGAAGAGACTGTGTCGATACTGCAGAACATCCAGGCGATCACTTTAGATGTCCTCGAAGAAGAAGCTCAATGCGGAAAAGTTCAAAATGCTGACTGGCTTTGGAGTGGAGAGTCGAAGGCATCGTCTTCCATTGGCGCTAATGTGTTGAATGAAGGCGATGGTGGCGCAAGCTCGAGGCTCGAAGGTGCAGCCCTCGAAGAATCCGTTGGAGGTATGTTGCTTGACGAATATGGAGAAATCGATGAAGATTTGTATCGAGCGATTGCCATGTCTGTTCAAGATTCCGGCGCTCCCGCTTCAGCGAGCGTGGTTCGATTCCAAGGTTCGACAGAAGAAGCCAAGAAAGAAAGCGAAGAGCGTGATTTTGTGAGCATGCTTCCAAAGTACAATGTAAAGATGGTTCGAACACGTCAACCGTCGTACACAGAAGCACAGGAGGTTGCGAACGAATACTTGGGCGGTGGCGTTGACGACCACGACGGCCTTCTCTCCAGCGTGCTGGTCAAAGAGTGCGTGAGCCATTTTGTCGAGTCAACTCGAGTTGCCGGAGAGGGTCTTTCGAGCGAGAAAGCTGTGCAAGATCCGCGCTTGTCGACCCAGGAATTTCACTCCCTGCATCCATACTTTGGTCGGAGTGAGTATACGCGAGCTGTCGCTGTCGACCGATCCTTCCGGTGTGTTCGAGTCGTGTTTGATCACCGCTGCAAGCTTGGCACGAAAGCCAAGCTATCCTTTTACTCCGACCCAGAGTGCGAGAATCGCATCTTGCTAGTCGACTCGATTATGACTTCGGGTAGGAAGTACATCCCAGATTTGGTTGTCCACTCGCACCAATTCTGGTTTCGATTCGTCGCAACTGAAGATGATCCGGTCAAGAATCATAGGTACGGCTTCCGCTTTCAGGTGAAGCCCATGCCAAGTATCTGCTGGTCGAAAGAGGAGGAGGTATTAGTCAATCCTTCGCTGGAGTGGGCTTGCTGGATCTTGGAGTTTTTGCTGAACGACGCAACAGAGTTGGTGGCTCGTGGCGCAGTCCACAATCGCAAAATCTACGGGGCTCTAGTGAGGTATCTCCGATCCCCAGGAGCTCCATTCAAGGGTCGAGTTGTGCGATTGCTGCTCCAGCTACTACACCAGCCGGAGCTCTTCCCCGCCTCTGAGATACCAGACTTGGAAACGTTGGAGTCGATTGGTCAGCTTGCGTTGGCTCGCGGCAAAACGGAAAAGGACAGCGAAAAGCTTTTCATCTCGTCCCACTTGCTCCAGCTGGTCGAGCTTTCCATCATGACATCGTCTGCAGCAAAAGCGTTCGAGCGCTCCATCACAAGTTCTGGTAAAGATCTCATCGAAAGGGTAACTATTCGAGAACCGCTGGCTCTGCCCACACCAGTTGAGCGACGAGATGCTTCCGAGTTTTTGAATGACGTCAGCGAGCTGACAAAGTTCCTGCTTGGACAGAGCCGAACGCTGCCGCAGCACATCTTGGTCGCAGTTTGGCTCGACATGTACGGGTCGACTGGCATCATCGAGAGCCCCCACCCGTACTCCTCGCAATCCAAGCTCACGGGGAAGTTCAATTTCGCAGGAGCGCAGTCTCTGCTAGTCACTTTCGATCCCCGTTGCGTGACCGCCTCAGATGCTGCGTTTGTAGAACTGATGAGCAGTAGCAGTGGCGCGGGTATTTCTAAGCGATACAGCGGATCGAGACACTGGCCCTCGGGGGCAGTGGATATTCCTGGCGATGCTCTCGAATATAAATTTTTAGGAGACGAGAACCCCGATGGACTGTTTGGTGTCAGCTTGTCGGTGATGGCTGTCGGTATATCGAAGGAGAAGCAGCTCGCTCGGGCATCTGTTGGAGACATTACGACGTTGCTGGAGAAATTGGTGGTGTCGCAGTCTCCAAGAAGTGATGAAATCTCGGAAACTGACCAAAAGGCAACAACTGTTTGGTCGTCTGCGATGGATCTACAGCTTATAGACTGGGTGAACAACAACATCGAGAATGCTGCCTCCGCAACACTGACCTCTGTCGACCTCCGCCCGTCCGATGTGAAGCTACACCACACGCTCGATGTGCTCCGCTGCTCGCTGTTACTTGATCTGCCGAGTGAAGATGTCCAGCTGCGATTTGCGCTCTTGAAGTACTTCAATCAGGTGCTGAAGGAATGCCTCCCGCTGCTCGATCTCCGCGACACGACGTCCTCGTGGTCGATGGCGCACCGGCTGCGTCTGCTGAGCAACTGTGTGTTCTTTGACATCAAGAATGCGCTCGTTGAAGCTACGATCGAGGCGACCAACATCTCTGGAGACGCTGCCAGCAACAATAACAACACGGCGAGGATCACGCTCGACCGGCTGCAGGCGCTGGAGTCGAGGGACGACCGCGAGGTCGAGCCGTCGGTCTCCGAGTGTTTCTTCGCGCAGGCGTTCCGACAGCTCAACTGCGTCGATCCAACTCTGTTCCGGCGAAAGATCGACAGCAAGGGCCGCTTGTTCAGCGTCAAGTTCCGCGGCGAGGAAGGTGTGGACTGGGGTGGAGTGTACCGTGAAGGAGCGAACTCGATGGTGGACGACCTCTTCTCGGCGCACTTCAGTCTCTTTGTGCTGTGTCCAAATGGCCAGCACGACACGGGGATCAACCGCGGGATGTACTTGCCGAATCCAAAGTGCACGTCGCCCGTGGCGATCCAGATGTACGAGTTCGTGGGCAAGTTGCTGGGCATCTCGCTGCGCACGCACGGCGATTTCCCGTTTGCGTTCCCGTCGCTCGTGTGGAAGCAGCTGATCCACCAGCCGCTGGAGCAGAGCGACCTCGAAGGCACGGACGCGATGTTCGTGCAGATGCTTGATGGGATCCGCAACTGCGAGCGCGACGGCATCTTGACGGAAGAGGAGTTCGACGCGGCGTTCGAAGGGCTGGACCTCAAGTTCACGGCGTTCGACTGCAACGGACAGGAGGCCGAGCTGGTGGATGGTGGCAAGACAATGCGCGTGAGTTTCCAGAACCGACTCGAGTACTGTCATTTGGCGGAGCAGTACCGACTCTACGAAGGCTCGCTGCAGGTGGCGGCGATGGCGCGGGGTTTCGCGACGATCTTCCCCATGCGCGCGCTGACACTGCTGACATGGCAGGAGATGGAGATCCTGACGTGCGGCTCGCCCAAGATCGACATCGCGCTCTGGAAGCAACACACGCGCTACGACGGGTACACCGAAGGTGACGACACGGTGCAGCTCTTCTGGGACGCGATGGAGTCGTTCAGCGACGAGCAGCGCTCGGACTTTGTGCGCTTCGCGTGGGGACGCAGCCGGCTGCCGCGCGGCAAGTGGCCACAGCCGTTCAAGCTGACGAAGAAAGGCGGGCGTGACAGCACGCTGAGCCTGCCCGTGGCGCACACGTGCTTCTTCTCGGTCGAGTTGCCACCGTACACGACCATGGACAAGATGCGCAGCATGCTGCTCGCGACCATCAACTTTGGGCTCGGCGGCATCCTCATGGCGTAGTTAGTATCTGAGAGTGTGTGGTGTGAATGGCTGAGTATGGAGAAGCAGAGTTCGAGCGAGCGAGAAGGCTGGTGAACACGTATTCATGTTTAGGTAAAGCTTATGTAATTGTACAATGCATGGCAGTGTATCGCTTGATATCCAGCATTCTTGTGCTTGGTTGCTCACTCTCGCTTCGCCTTCCTGCTACCGCCTTTGCCGCTGTGCTCGCTCTGCCTAGAAGCCGACGAAGAACCAGCAGTTGATGCTGACGAATCGCCTGCATTGCTGTTCTTCTGCGACCGCCACCGACAGCAGCAGCAGCAGAGGTGGAGCTTGTCGTGGAAGAAGTAGAGCGCGACGCAGACGCCGTGCAGGAAGCTGAGAATAACGCTCCCCGTGACCACGTACCGGAACAACGTGCTGGTCTCCCAGAGGTTCGCCATGCGGATAATCACGCTGCAGTGTGGGAAATTGGCCGTGAGTACGCTTGACATCTCACCAGACGAGCGGAACTCGCTCGGGTCGATACTCTCGAGCATCTTCTCCATCGTCTGGCAGCTCGCATCTTGGTTCTGCGCGTGGTTCAGAAGCAGCGACGAGAGCTCCAGGTACGCTGGCACGAAGCCCGGGTACCACCCGACGGCGCGCCGCAGGCAGTTGACCCCCATGGAGAAATTGCCGCTGCTCGCAAGCCAAAGCTTCGCCGTGGACGTCCAGCCCTCGGCGAGGAACTTGCGGTCCTGCGCTGGTGTCCGTTGGCGCAGCAGCTCCCAGTCATCCAGCGTGAATGAACTCGCCCAGGACGATTCGGCGGTGACACCGCCACTTCCTTCACTGAAACGCTGCATGAGCTCGCGCTCTTCCTGTAGCTGCAGTTCCACATGATCTCTTCGTAGCTCTTCGAGGTCGTCGTCGGGAGAGCTGGAGAACTCGTCCACGTAGGGCTTCCGCAACTCTTCCGAGAGAATCGGGTACGAGTCTCGCGCGGCGATGCCGTCGAGCGTATCCAGCGCGCTCGCGAACGCAAACACGTCGCCTGCGCGCAGAGCATGCGAGTGCTGCTGCTGTTGATTGTTGTCCTGATGGCTTTCGCTTTCTGTGCTGTGGTTGATAAGCTTGCTCTGCTCCATATCGTCTTCTTGTTGAGCCATGGGGATGGAGATGCCGTCGAGAACCACCCACCGCGGCATTGCCGGCTGTCTCGTGCGGACGTAACCTCTGTTGTAAATAAGGGTCTCCACCACCACGGCCTCCTTGTTATAGCTGCGCTGCTGCATATACAATCGGAGCTTGTCGAGGATCGCGACACACGGAGGATCTCGAGCTTGCACCTGGCGCGCGTCGTTCACGTAGACGACCAGCGGCTCGAGCGCGTTCGCCTGCGTGCGGTAGAGCTGCTCGTCGTAGTCGACAAACCAGATCTTCCAGCGCTCGGCGGAGCCGAAGCGTCCCGTGGCGCAGTACGCCTCTAGCTCGAAGTCGGCATCAGGATCGCGGTCTTCTTCGCTGTGGCGGAACACGAGAATGCCGCTTTTCTGTGCGTTGAAGCGGTAGTGCTCCTCTGTGAGCGAGACCGAGTTGTGGATACGCTCAGGGGACGGCTCGTCAGTAGCTAGCACTGAACTAGTGACCATCAGCGGCAGCAACACCAGAGCACTAGCGAGTAGCACCTGCGTACATTGGCGTCTGCGCCGCCGCCGCTGCTGTCGCTGGATTGGCATCATCGCCTGCTGCTTCATCATCTTGTGGCACATCGACGAGTTCTTCCTTTTTTTGTCGATCTTTGATGAGGAAGGCGGGGGCACAATTCTTCGAATGATGAACCTCTCAAAATAGATAGATAATTCGATTATAATTACCGTATTGCTCATGTCAAGAGGAGCAATCGTTGTGAGATACAACCATTTTGAACCAATCACGTTCGTGAGATTTGACTGACCGTACAGTGCGCGCCAATAAAACGTAAAAATGGTGACTTCTGTGGATATATTGGCCAATAACATGATTCAGAAAAGAAAAAAGGCCTCGTTTTATAGCCAATCACGAAAGCAGTCTCATTCGACTGCTTTCG